>ML807121.1:26892-64594 GCA_009831015.1 Picea engelmannii
TATATGATCGTAAGGCAATCTTCTACAGAACAAAGAATCAATATCAATTCACTAAAGAAGGTCATGATTTTGTGGTGCATGCTCATCGTGTTAAAGCAAGTAAAACACTTCAAACAATGGAACAATTAACGAAGGCAATGCAAATAAGCAACAAACCAATAATTGTTTCAAATGAAGTAATAGATCTTAAGCAAGAACAAGACATGGTTGTTGAATGGAAAATCAATCATAAGTTGCTTCAAGATAAGCTCATGTCGTGCAGATATTTCAAGTATATCAGTTCATTTGCAGTCGTCTTTTTGATGCTTTCATTAGCAATGTTTTCTACATGGATGATAGTGGCTTCAGTAATATGTAACAAGATTCAAATGGCTAATAATATACTGTTAGTTGTCATGATTGTGTTACAGTTGATATTGATGAGACAGGTGCACAGGACAGAGTTCAGAGATAGAGAGCAAGTCGGGTGGCCTATCCCGAGCTTGTTGACTGGTCAGTAACCTTTTGGGGACCAAAAGGTCTTTTTGTGGGGAGGTTTGATCCGAAATTGGATCCAGAAGCCTGATAGGGCTTGAAAAATGCTCAAAACAGAAAGTGCTCATAATGCGACGAAACCTGTGCCATTGCGTCTGTCTCGTCTTCCTGATTCCGATGGTATATTTACTTTGTCAAACGGGCTCTGTATGGAGAAGATATCGCATTCTGTCAGAAAGGTCAAACAAGAAAAAATATTGATGACTGTGCAATCCGTACAGTCTGTACGGACGCTGACGTGGCAGGTTCGTACAGTGACACATGGCAGGACCGTACAACGACATGTGACGGCTCCAGGGAGTGACACATGGCAGGCAGATTTGGTCGATTTGGCATACGATTGGATGTATCCCGAGGTGACACGTGTCACCACTGAAAGGGTGACATGTGGCAGGGTGATGTCAGTAGCTGACATGGCAGGATGACAGGGCAGGCTGACTGGGAAATACGACGAGTGACGTGGCAAGGTGACTGGGAAGTACAACGATTGACGTGGCAAGTGGATGTGGCAGTATGGCTCTGGCACGTGGGCCAATCAGCAGTCGACGCGTGTCATTATTTGGTTGGTTGGCAAGGTGCCACGTGGCCCAGTGATGGGCTACCACGTGGCACCCTGTGGTTAGTTGTGGTTTTGTTCAAAATTTGTGTGGCGTGCATGGGGGTCGACCCCGCGACCTGTCTTCGGGGTAAGGACTGGCAGGGCTGGGCTAACCACCCGCTCGTTGGTTGGTTCTTATAAACTATATGTAAACGAAATTATTTGAATTGAAATAATATATCAAATGGCAGGGAAAAGAGTTGGGGCTTAGCCCCAACCCACGGTCCAACGACCATACCACACGACCACGACACAAGGTTTAAAACACGGAGCGCAGCGTGGAGTGGATAGGGACCAGCCCTTGGTCCACGGGCAGGTGCCATGTGACCTGGGCACAACATGCAAACAGGTGCGTGGGTTTATTGCTATAACCACTAGCCCAAGATTCCATGCGGGCGCCAACAGAACCGGGTGCTAGCGCGAGATAAGGGGCTAGCGCATAGCCCACGGGCTAGCGCTTGGCCCAAAATAACCCCATATGACCGAGTGAAGGGGGAGCGCATGCCAATGGAGGGGGATAGCGCCCAATACTTTATAAAAGTGGGTTTTGGTTATAAAAAATTGGTTTATTTGTTATTAATATGCCTATTTTTGGTTGATTCCCTCCATTTTGGGGGGATATTGGGCATTTTTGGAGGCCAAATTCTTGGAGGAAGTTGGAGCTGAGCAACCAACTTCAATTCTATATAAACCAGGCCTGTTTGAGGCCATGAACAGTCAGTCAGAGCAAATTTATGCTGAATAAAAGCCAAGCCAAAGTCAGTTTGATGCAGAGAAGCTTTTGAGGAGGAGATGTTGTCGGACCATTTCTGGGAGCTCTGGATGTCTGTTTTGCGTTTTGTTTTCTTTGTAGGGTTCTAGAGATCTGGACGAAGAAGATCAGATCAGTCTTGTAGCCATTTGGCATTACAGAAATGTACTTTTGATCATTTGAACATAAATAAAGAAGCCTCCCCCACAGAGAAAAGCCCCGGAGACGTAGGCAAAAGTTCTGTCGAACTCCGTTATCAATCTGCGTGTTATGGTTTGTTGTCTATATTTTCATTTCAGATCTACATATGTGTATATGGCTATTATAATCCTTCTTCTTTCCTCATTCTTCCACTAAGTTTCTCAAATGGTTAATTAACACATGCAAAATTAAAGCTCAACCATAGTCATTTAAAAGATCCTACGGATCATTCATCAATCTCATAAAAGTACTTGTGGAATTTGTTAAGCCAAATGGAATAACAAGCCACTCATACAACCCTTAATTTGTCTTAAAGGTTGTTTTCCACTCATCACCTTCTCTCATCCATATCTGGTGATATCCACTTTTCAAAGATATCTTATAAAGGAAATTTGATCCACTTAAACAATCCATTAAGTCATCCATTCTTGGCAAAGTAAATCTATACCTGATGGTAATCTTGTTAATGGATTTCGAGTCTGTAAACATTCTCCATCCTCCATCCTTATTTGGACTCTACACAGTTGGTATTGCACATGGACTCAAGCCTTCTTTGACCAAACCCTTGTCTAACAATTTCTGGACATGGTTCTTTACATCCTCATGCTCTTAAGGTGTCAATATGTATTCTTTTTTTCTTGAAAGACTTGCTCCTGGTATCAAATCAATATGATGGCTGATACTTCTAATGGGTGGAAATGAGTTAGGCAACTCATCCACTACTATGTTAGAAAAATTATCCAACAACTCCTGAACTTCTTCAGGAAAATCATCCATCGAAGTACTTGTAAGGACAACTCTAGGTTTCCTCACCAAAGAAAATTGCATCTCCTGTCCCTTCATGACTTCACTTAGGAGAGTTCCTTCCCACTCCAAGGAAGTATGCTTGTGTTGGATTCTTCTTTTACTTTCTTCTCCTCTATTGGCAACAACATGTGTGTCCTACCATTCGTCTCCAAGGTGTAAGTATTTTTTCTCCCATCATGAATGGCATTTCTGTCAAACTTCCATGGTCTTCTCAACAAAACATGACATACATCCATGGGAATCACATCACACAGAATTTCATCGCTATATCCTCCTATCTTAAATTCAACGAGGAATTGTTTAGTGACCATTACCCGATGTCCTTTCTGCAACCATGAGACTTTATATGGATTTGGATGTGCAGTTGTTTCCAGCTCCAATTTCTCCACCATCTCTGTGGATACTAAGTTATTAGTGCTCCCACTTTCAATTATCACCTTGCATACTTTGTCTTTAGTCTTGTAAGATGATCTGAATAAATTGTTCCTCTTCACTGGATTTTCTATTTTTGGCTCTGGTTTTAAGAGAACCCTCTTCAACATCAGGGATTTTCCATCCTTTGCTCCCTCTGCTTCAACATTCAGCTTCTGAGCTTCTGAAATGTGAGCTTCACCTCCTCCTTTCTTTTTCTCGGGACATTCCCAAGAAATGCATCATGTATTTCCACAGGCGTAACACCTTACTTCTCCTCCTCTGCTTCTTCCTCTTCGTCTAGAAGAACTTCTTCCACCACCTTGTCTTCCGTGGGAACTTCCTCCTCTTTCTGAGTGACTGTGTGGTTTCTTAGTCTCACCTTTGGATTTCTATGTCTTATCATGGGAAACTCCCTTTCCTTTGCTTGGGCTTCTGCCTCTATTTCATTGACTCTGTTTCCTGGCCAACTTCTCCTCTGTCTTCAGAAAAATATGATAAGCATCCTCTACTGTCCTCACTGACATCATGTTGATCTCATCCTTGATTTCATATCTCAAGCGATTTATATATATTGCAACCTTTTATTCATCCTTATCTCTTTGTCTAGTCCTAATATTCATCTTATAGAACTCCTCTGTGTACTCTTTCACTGTCATACCCTTCTGCCTCAGGTTCTGCAACTTTCTAAATAGATTTATCTAATAATCTTTGGGCATGAATTTAGCCTTCATCTTGGCTACCATTTTGTCCCAATTCTTTATCTTTTTTTTCCCTTGCTTCTCCTCTCAGCTTGCAGTTTATCCCACCATAGTGATGCATGTCCTTTCAACCTGGTGACAACATGTCTCATCTTCTCCTCATCTACATATTCATAGTCGAAATATTTTTCCATGGATATTATCCAATCCAGTAGCTCCTAAACATCCATCGATCTTGTGATATCGGATGTTGTCTCTTGATCAACGACTGAGATCTATCCTCTTTTTTCCTTGGTCAACTCTCAATCAATGACCCTTTTCCTCCTTTCACATGCACTCCCAAATCTCCACGGTCTATCGACACATGCCCTCCTTCCAAACCGACAACTATGATTGATTTCGCCCTTCAGGATTCGGGAGTTTCAACTCTCAACTCTTACTTCCTCCCCAGTACTTCCACCTGAATTCAACGATCTATCGACACGTGTCTCTCACAGATTGAAAACTATGGTTCACTTCACTCTTCGGGCTTTGGGAGTTTCAACTCTCAGTCTTCTCTTTCTCCTGGATTTCTTTCACCCGAAGACAACGATATGTCGACGCATGTCCGTCACAGATCAACGACTGTGGTTCACTTCTTCTCTTCGAGCTTCGGGAGTTTCAACTCTTAGTCTTCGCTTTCTCCCGGAGTTCTTTCACCCAAAGACAACGGTCTGTCAACGTGTGTCCCTCACATATCGAGGGTTGTGGTTCACTTTGGCTCTTTGGGCTTTGGGAGTCTTAACTCCTAAACACTCCCTTTCTCTCGGATTGTTTTCACCCAAAGTTCACGGATCTCTATCGTGTGTCCTTCTGAATCGAATGGTTACGATTTACTTTGGCTCTTTGGGGTTCGACAATTTCAACTCCTTGACTGAAATCCTCGAAGTGACTTTCCCCGAAGTCTCAAATCTGTTGACACGTATTTTCGAGCAATCAACGACCTGGATCTACTTTGGCCTTCGGCTCTTTGGCGATTTCACTTTCTCCTTGTCCACAAAACTTCCGAAGTACTTACGCTCTAGAGTTATGGATCTTCCGCCACCTGTCCCTCTGGATGATGGACGATCCCTGGCCTTTTCGGGACTTCGGAGAATCCTCACTCCTATGTGCACACAGTGACTTAAAACTCGTGCTCCTTTCCTAGATCCAATGATCTGGAATGATCCCACCCCCTCCTCGATGGATCTTAGCTGGTGATTCATGAAACTTTCAGAGCTTCACTCCCTTTGAATATTTCTCCCCACTATATCTCTTGAGATTTATCTCTCGGACCCTTTGACTCCTCAAAGGGCTTTCTCTGATACTTAGTTGAACTTCCAATTTGTGCACTCCTTGCAGCAAATTATTACACAAGACTTAGTTTGTTGCGGGTGACTATGCGCACCTCGCAACAGTCTCTTTGCACTCCTTGAAAATGGAAAGTTCACGCTATCTCTTCTGATCTTATGAGTCAAAATAGACTATGTCACTCCTTGCAGCAGATTCTCACACAAGACTTAAGTTCTTGCGGACGACTGTGCACACCTTACAGTAGTCACTTTGCACTCCCTGCAAAGAGAAGTTTCATGCTATCTCTTTTGAGCTTCTGAGTTGAAACAAACTGTGTCAATGCACTCCTTGCGGACTGTATCCACACCTTGCATGGAATCAATGAATTTCATATACTCAACAACATAACTCATTCATTCTTGAAAGCAAAATAACAGGGAATTGTAAACAGTAGCAACACCATGCACTGGAACAATTTTCCTTTGTTATATTTATTCAAATGTAAATGGCTACAGATATGATAAAAAAACAACTACAAATTCAACAACAACTAAATCACATCAATCTCCTACTAATTTGTAGCAGTCTCATTCGGGCATACAACGCCTCTATTTATCTCAGAGGGGTCTTAGGATTCCCTCTGACTACTCGTCTTCTCGAAGAAAAAAAATAACTGCTACCTAAGTTCTGTTACATTCAAGACTAGGAGTGAAACTCCCAGATCACTCGTGATCATTCAACTCCCAAGCATTCGATCTTCTTCAGTTTTCGATCATTTCAAAAAGTTTTGCAGAAAACGCCAGCGGTTAGTATTCTGGAATGATTCAAAGTCGTGCTAAGGCGTTGAGTTTTCTCTCCACGTGTGCTTGTTGATGATGCTCCTACATCAACCTTGTTCTCCTAGGAAAAGGGATAATCCCCCAATCTCAACATCCTCTTGTCACATAATGAATTGGATGTATGAAATAAAGGATAATTCCACATGCTCAACATCTCCTGTAATCTCATGTAAGTGTGTTTGGCTAAGGATTACATGACCACGCTACCCACAATTGCATGACACAATTTTTTTCAAAATCAACCCCTAGTTCAAAAATTACATTGTGCCTTACTGAGAAAAACCCTACTTCCGGAGATCCTCGAACAAAACATTTTTTGGGCACAAGGGAGGGGTGAACCTAGTTGTAATCTACTATCAGGAGTCCAATGCAACCGATGGTTCGTCCATCTAATGCTTAGTTATAGTTTTATGGCGAGTTGAAACTCGCCTCCTAAAACCATTCAGGGACATATTGAAAATTTGGTCCAAGGGCATAAAGTCAAAACCAAGAAAAATAATTGAGTTTCTATTGATAGGTGGAAAAATCCCCTTCTGCAACAAGGGACAACTACCCAATCACAAGACCTAATTAGGCTCATTTTTCGTTCGGGATGGTAGTTTCCAACCGATATGTGGGTGTGGTTTTCCACTCAAGTTGTTTTCTCTTTGAAAAAGAGTCTTAATTGTTTAAGCTTTGATATAACTTAATCTAGGTTAACAAAAAGAAGACTAATCTACTATTTCTATCTCAATTGAGAGAAAAATTAAAAAGAATGTAGAAAAGAAGGATAGGTTCTCAAAACTTAAAAAGATTTTTTCATCTCAAAAATACTTTGAATACAATAACAATTGCTACTAAAAATAGATAGCAATAATTACATCTACACTATGTTGATAGCTAAAAAACAATCAGAAATTTTGGAAAACAAATGAGTATGAGACAACAGTTTATTAAATTATTTTCCAAAGTAATATCAATTCATTCACAACCTGCAAGAACATGTCCTATTAAAATGTTATTTCTGTTGACTAACAGGAAACAAATATCAAGCAAAATAAAGAAAGATAAATAACAAACCTCTTCAAAAGAATTCTTAAAAACTCTTCATCTATTTAAACACGTTCATCAATTTTCACAAATCATAAAAATAATCCTTATTGGAAATGATGTTCTTTTGCTCCAGCTCCATATATATAATTAGATGACATAATGCAATAATCACAAAAGTAATTTGCATGACAATTGAATGAAAAAACTAATAACTATTTAACAAAAATGCAATACTATGAGCTCTTGCTTCATTCAACACAAAATGCCATGGTGGCGCCATTTGTGATCCCATTTGTTGTAAATCCGTTCCTTCTTTATGATATGGTTGCACCTCTACGTGCTAGTGGTTCGGTGGCATCTCTATTTCCATGAATTGGTAAATGTGTAAACTCTTACGCATTAGTTTACAATTAAAACCTTACATTTTATAAATCATTTCTTTTTAATTTTTTTTAAATAAAATTTTGAGTTGTAACTAACTTACCTTTACAAAGTGAAAACTGAATGTGGATGATATAAAATGTAATGATGATAAAAGGGGCACAAACTTCTTCTGTTTATTGTTATTGTTTTTTATTTCTTTATATAATATAAATGATCAAAACTTCATCCTAAATATTATATTAAAAAAATTATTTTCTTTGCTCAAAGTGCATAGAAAATTATACTATCTCTCTCAAGATGCAAGTTTCCATGTTTTCACGGGTTGGATTCCACATTGTGATGAGTTTTTGAAAAACAATAATCATTGTATTAAAGTTTAATATGATTAAACTCCATAAGAGAAAAAATTGCAAAACCATTTTTAACAAAAAAAAAAAAAAAAAAAAGTTTTACAAAGTCGATTTCTTTAAATCTCACAATATGTCAACTCGCTTTCACTTCTTTAAATATCATCTTTTAAGGCAAAGATTGACTTCTATCAAGTTGACCCTTTAATGAAATAATTTAGTTCATCAAAATCCCCAACTTACATAAACTTATGCCCCAGACCAATCACTAGTGGAAGTGTTGAAACCTATAAAACTTCATCTTTAACACAAACAATGATGTGAAACCATTTCATAAAACTTATATGAGTGTGTAAACAAGATGGAATACAAACACTAAAATGGCACAACCATTATGTACGCAAGGAAAAATGTGACACTTGATAGAATATACCGATTAGGAGACATTGATGTATTCACATGTTGAAAAGTTAGCTTTGGCAACCGTTATTGTCGTCTAGAGATTTCGCCATTACATTTTGTTACGCACTACCACGGTCATCGTAGAATCAAAACCTATGTACCACATCTTGAATCGTGAAGTACTGGGGGGGAATATTCCAAATGGATCGTTATTCTCCAAGAATTTGATCTCGAGTTTGTCAAATCCAAGGCTAAGAAATCGTTGGTTTTTGCAAAATTAATTTGCGATCTTTCCCATACTGATGAGTATATTGAGCCTAGTGATTCCCTTCCTGATGAATCCATGTTCCTTATTAGTACATCTGATCCATGGTATGGGTATATGTTTCCCTATCTCCAAACCCAACGCTTTTAGCCTACCATTTCACGTGATGAACGATGTTGCATTAGACACCACTCAAAATGCTACCTTATCATTGGCGACACCTTGTACTATCGTGGAATTGATATTGTCCTTCGATGTTGCTTAACCCACGAAGAGGTTGAACAAGTTTCAAATGACTGTCACTTTGGAGCTTGTGGCAGTCATCTTTCTGGGATGGCTACAACCCAAAATATTTTACTGTTGGTTATTTTTGGCCTTCCAAATTCAAAGATTGCATTGAGGTCATTAAAAAATGCCCACCTTGTCAGATATTTCAAAGGAAATCATGTACCCACATAGCTCCATTTCATCCCATTGTCATCATCGACCCCTTTGCAAAATGGGGCTTTGACTTTATGCAATTAATCCTCCCTCAGTCGGGGGGCACGATTATATTATCGTTGTCATCAATTACTTCACTAAATGGGTTGAGGTTATGCCTACATTTCTTAAAGATGGTCGCACTGCAACACTCTTTGTGTTCAATCACATCATCACTCGATTCTGTGTCCCACAAGCTATTGTAATTGATCATGGATCCCATTTCCAAAACCAGATGATGGGATAATTACGCACCAAGTTAGGTTTTCACCATGACAACTCATCCCTCTACTATCCTCGAGAAAATGGACAATTTGAAGCCATCAACAAAGTCCTTAAGACCGTGCTTCAACGCATGGTGGATGTAAACAAAACCTCTTGGAACTTGCAACTCGTCTTCGCACTCTGGGCCTATCAAACTCCAATTAAAACCGCAACTGGATTGACACCCTTCCAATTGGTATATGGGATAGAAGCGATATTACCGATCGAATGCGAGATTCCTTCGTTGAAACTTGTCATGGAACTCTTACCCCACACTTCTTTTGAAGAGGAACGATTCTTATATCTGACCAAGTTGGATGAAACTCGTCACGATGTTGCTCTCATCAACAAGACGTATCAAAAAAGAATGAAAAATCAATATGATAAGTCCATCCAACCTCATGCTTTTGAAAAAGGAGATCTATTCACAGTCTATGATCAAGATCATGACAAAATGGGGGAAGAAAAGTTAAAACCCATGTGGCATAGGCCATACATCATAAAATGTTTGTTACACAGAGGTGCCTACAAGTTAGTAGACTACGATGGAATATCTCTCAGTTAGCCCCGAAATGGGATTTACCTCAAGAAGTACTATGCATAGAATATCTCGCATGTGTGCTTTGTACATTACTATACTATATACTTTTGACTTGGTGTGTCTTTTCTTTTGTGTGCATGATTTTTGTCTCGACTGCTTATACTTTTCTTTGTGATTGAATGTGAAGATGACATCATCCTTTCCCATCTATTTTGGGTTTATGGATGGTGCTAGTCAACATACCCAAAACATCTCTTATGCAGCTTGGGTCATCTACCACTCTGGCGAGTTAGTGAGTTTAGGAGGGATTTGCCTCGGATCTGGAACCAATAACGTTGTAGAGTATCATGCCATCATAATACTCTTAACCGAAGCCTCCTCTCTAGGTATATCTCAATTGATTATGAACCTCGACTCTCAACTCATGGTTTGTCAACTAAATCGTGAGTACGTCATTCACAATTCAACTTTACTATGTCTCCATCTGAGGGTTCACCGTCTCGAAAGAGATTTTGAATTTCTTGAATATAGACACATATTGAGAGAACTCAACACAATCACAGATTTGTTAGCAAATTGCATGTTGGATTGGTATATTGCACATAGATAAACATTTGAAACATAAATCATATGTATAAACACATCACATAAAACACAAAAATATAACATAGGTAGCCGTAAAACTCATTTATATATATAAGCATGATAGAAAAATGTATTTTCAAATACATCATACAAAAGTACATAACAAGGAAAAACATGGGCCTTCATGCCCATAGTATCATCATAAAGACTACAAAATGACTAGGGACTCTACTTGTCCTCCTGTATCACGTTGTGATCCACATAACACACTATCGCTCGTGCCACCCTTTGTAGCAAATGATTGAGGCTTTCAGAAACCCCGACTGTATGTCGTTGAAAGTGTAGTGGCACATATTTCCTCCTCAAGGGAGGTGTTGTAACCTAGGTCTGCACCCCTTCCCTTTTCCCTCCTTTACTCTATACATCCATCAATTCTGAGTTTTGTGGTGGCTTTCTTAGCTTATTCTCCATTATTTAATCACTCAACTTAATGGCCCATGCTCGCCTTTACTTATTTTGCACCATATTTTTTCTCTTTCTTGAAGGATGATTTCATGTTCTAGTTTGACTTTGAAATGCATGTCATCATATTTTCCACTAATTGAGTATGCAGCAGGTCCACCAAGTCTTTTATGTGCACAGGAGACATCCAGGTCCAACAACTCCTTTGTAATCTCTGTAAGATTCTGCAGAAAAAGGCATCAAATCAAAGCAATCCATTTCGGGCTTAGATTTTAAGTCAAACAGATAGGTCAAATCTTCAATGGTGGAGATCCAACAGTCAATACAAATCAATGGTTCTCGCGCATTCGGAGCCTCAAACTCATGCGGGGTTTAACATGATTGAATTCATGACTTCGACATTCGAGTGTCTTAACTTTCCATTGGTTCAATCTTCCAAAGTGTCGAGATGCCAAAGTGTCAAAGCATTCAAATCTTCGAAGTACCGGAGCCTCGAAGTGTCGGAGTGGGCCCTCACTTCCACATCACCTTGCGAGTTACTTCCTCTAGGAGGTTTTACTTCAAGACAAGCACGGAGCCCTGAAATGTCGAAGTGTCAAAGACATGTGGCGTCTATCAGTTTTAGATGCATGGAACTCTCATATCATGACACGTGGCACCCATTTGGCACATTTGGGTTCGACATATGCATTATTTCAAGTGACACGTGTCACCCTCCTTTCTGTGACACGTCAACAATTGACGTCAGGCCACCACCTCAGATTCAGGAGGTCTTCCTCCAGGAGGTTTTCAAACACAAGACTACAGGTCTCCTGAAGTTCTGAACTCCCAAAATAATTTAATGATTAAAGTATTAATCTCTTGTTAATTAGCCTAATATAAGAACGGATTAGTGACTTCACGAGATTAGAACTTTCGGAGATTTAGACGCAGCGCAAATCGCAAACCTCTGAATGTCAAAATTTCAAAGTGTCTCATCCACATTTATTTCCTATTTGAAAGGTTTAAAAAGGGGTGCCAAACTAGGAATGGGGAAACTACACGTCCAAACCCCATAAAAGTGCAACATAACTTGATTTTGTTCTCCAAGAGATAAGTGGGGAAAGACACGACCAGACTTCCAGTTGTCTCCAGTGGCCTCCAACGGTGCATGGGCGTGCCGTGATCGATACAAAACTCAGTTCTATCACTCTTGGTCATTTCTTTCAGATCTTTGTTCACTCCAACACATGCATCAATCCAATTTCATTGTCAGTAGCAGTTTTCAGTTATTTAATTGCATGATTCTTTTAGATTAAGGCATAATCAGTGGTCTTTTTTGTGTGATAAGAACCACTCCTTTTTATTTAATTTAGGCTCAAACTATACATTAAGTGACTCCATCCAGTGATTAGTGAAGTTAATGAATTGTTTAATGACAAATGCGGTAGATTTAAGCCTCGGTCCCAGATGGACAAGAGCTTTTGCAACTCTGATAAATAGACAGTTTTTGTATGTTTTAGGGGTTCAGTTTTTGGGAGAAGAATAGAAGCAGCAGAAGGGTTGGAACTGCTCAGATAACTGTAAAGTTATCTACCTAGTGAATATATGTTGATGACAGTTGTGTTCTCTTACTCAAATCTTAATGTGTTTAATCTTGTCTTGAATGCAAATTTTGTGATGTGTGCAATGTACATTTCCTTATTCTTTCAGCCATTGTTTTAGATCATCTTTTTGTTGATTCTGCAACCTGTTATACAACAATTTTTTAGCGAAAGATCTACTATTTGGAAACCTGTTGAATTATTTGCATCTAGATACTTTTCTAAGTCTTAAGATATTATTTTAAGTCTTTATTCTCACATAGAAAGTGATTCATTGCATTGCTTGTCGTTTTTTCATGTGTTTGTCTTTTCATATTCCCAACTGTGTATTAATACCCATACCATTAGAAAAGGAGAACCTACTTTTATATTGTGTGGCATGTCCTACCAGATTACCATCTTTGAAAACCTATCATTAAGCTAACCAACAAAACTATAAGAAAACCAATCATTATAAACTTGAGGTGGCCTAGCTCTGCCCTTTAGCAGCTAGGTGCGGACTTTAGGACCAACATCTCCTGGCGTTGTTGTTGGGGAACATATTAACGAAATATATTTCCATGGGAGAACGACATTGAATAGCTCTGACCTTTGATGGTGAACAAAGATCAGACATAGACAAAATGCCATCTTTCACCTGGCGATTGCACTGAGTAGCACTGAGTAGAATTTACGAAAGAAATAATGGTGCTCAGAAAAGGACTCAACAGATCCAAATCTGAACACATCAAAGCCACCAAGGCTCATCCTAACCTTGAAAATGACACAGTAGTCTTTGAGCCAGAAAGGAAATTAAGAAAATCCATTGTAGCTCAGAGATATACCTCCCCCCTCAAGGGTAAAGTTGGGCCCAAAGAGTCTACTTCTCTTCATCATCACAAGCAGTTATAATTTGCTAGCCCTGAGAATCACAATTCCAAGTAACCTTTTTCAACCTAGAGCATGAGTTGAGAAAGATCAAGATCCCTGTGTCGTTGACCGAATTGATGAAGAATGAACGTTTCAAAAAATCCATCATGAAAGTTCCGAAGCCAACTACTTCTATTGTATCTTCTGACGTATTTAGTCTGCAGGATGAGAACCCATCCATTACTGTGGGTCCACACATTAAGGATGGATCTGATGCTTCTCCACCATTATATATATCTTTAAATGTCCATGATAAGATACTGCATAACTGTCTCATGGAATCAAGATCCTCGCACAACGTTATGCCTAAAGTTGTTATGGAAGAACTAGGTCTAGAGATCACCAAACCCTACCAATACTTGTACTCCTTTGATTCTAAGAAAGTAAAATGTATGGGACTGATAAATTATATGGCGGTTTCTTTGGCACAATTACCAATGAAGAGTGTAGTAATGAACATTGTTATGGCTGACAATCCTCCAAAGTTTGGTATGCTCTTATCCAGAACTTGGGCTAAGAAGGTTGGAGGATCATTACAAATGGACCTCACTTATGCCACCATCCTTGTGTTTAGAGGGGAACATAGGAGGCTATACAAAGAGGTATGATTATCCTATATCATCAGTGACCATAAAAACCTTAGAAATCACCCAATTTATGTTGTTGAGGGTGAGATCGACTCATCTGTTTTTCATTTAAACAATGACAGACCCGAAATATCATTCATCCAACACAAAGATCATCCACTGACCGATCAACAAAACAAATTATGGAAGATGTATTTCTATGGCTCTTCATCAAAGGAAGGATATAGGGTGTTACACATCAAAATTACTCACTTTGATAGTGTCGCAAGTGTCATCATTACAAAGGTTGCAAGTGTCACATTTTGCTCACAAAGTCGCAAGTGTAGCATGTTGCTCACGAGTGTCACAGATATCAAAGAAAGCATATTCCCATGATGCCTATGTTGTACCTATAATGACATGAGAAAGACACTTGAAACACCTCAAACATCTGATTTGGAAGAGGAGAAATGAGTCAACAGGCTTGCAAACCTTTTTCCATCTGAAAGCACCTCAAAAACTGAGTTTTTTGAGAGGAGCGCTCCCCCTTACACTATCTCGGAGCACCGACACTCCCCCTTACACTGTCAAGGAGCGTTATAACGCTCCCCTGGCCCTTTTAAGGGAGCGCTATAGATTTTGAGAGCGTTGGCGCCCCCTAAAGCTTACTAGGGAGCGCTACAATGCTCTGATGGCCCTTTTGAGGGAGCGCTACCTATTCTGGGTGGTTGTTAAGCTGTTGAGATGAATGGGGGAAGCATCTTTTCATTCTTGGAAGGCAGTTGGATTCGAATCCCTAGTCTAACCATGATCCTAGGGAAGATCCTCAACTGAAGGAGGAAAATCCTCACCTTCCCCAAGGATATCTCAAGATTGTTGAGCCTCTCCAAGGCTATATAAGAAAGCGTTCTAATGGTGAAAAGAAGACTGAAAATGGAGAATCACACCAAACTTATGATCTCATAAGTGGTGAGGGAAAAGAGAGAATCACACCAAACTTATGATCTCATAAGTGGTGCTGAGGAAGAATTGCTAGCATGAAACCTATGATCTCATAGGAAACACACAGTCAGCCAAAGGAGAAGTGATCATTGAAGATGATGTCAGCCAGGTTGTGGATCTCTCAGGCAAGGGTTTGACGAAGAGGACTTGACGAAGCTGTCGCATTTGCATCTACGATTGTAAGTACTGCTGTCGTTATTCTCATTAATATGACACGCTTGGCCTGTTTCTTTCTAGTTCGTGTTTTATGTTACATGAACTTATCATTAACTGATAGATCTATTTTCAAGCTAATATCAATAGAGTAGGAGGTAGCCGTATCTTGTTTGTCTGCAGAACTCAGCGAGGAGCAAGGGATTGGAGCGCGACTCGGAGCGTGCAGGGACAAACGTCGATAAAGAGGTACTTCTGTTATCCTTCCTTCTCATGTATTAGTTTAGATAGATTTGAAAGGAAGTCAGTGTCCATGTTAAGCATTTTTCTGTCTAGAGTTAAGGTCAAGCTCTAGAGGCGATCTACCTGTCCGCAGGGAGATTTTCCTCATTTTTCTGTCTAGAGTTAAGGTCAAGCTCTAGAGGCAATCTACCTGTCTGCAGGGAGATTTTCCTACAACATAGGGTAGGTATACTCCTCATTTCCCCTTCAAAAGAGGTAATAAAACTCTCTTATAAGATGGGTTTTGAAACTACTAATAATATAGTTGAATATGAATCTCTCATGCTGGGATTGAGGGATGCCAAAGACATGTCCATTTATTATTTAGCAGTTTTTGGTGATTCTGAGTTAATCATCAATCAAGTCAAGAACATCTATCAAGCTAAACAACATAGGCTCAAGCAATACAAAAACAAGGTATGAGACCTAATCGACCTTTTCTTTCTATAATTTATCATATCCTTCATTCCCAAAGAGGAGAATAAGAAGGCATATTCTCTGGCCTTAGCTACCAGCACTTTTAGATCTCCCATTGGTCCAAATATTAAATACCAGGTGGAAATCAGACATAGAACAACCATACCATATAACATAAATCATTGGCAAGTCTTTAGTGATGATCTAGAGCTGCAGAGATTTCTACAGACCATTGATGAATTCTCCAATATCTTAATCGACCAAGAAAGCCAAGAAGGTGAAAATAATGAATTAGAAAATTAGCAAGCATCTCATCTGCTAAAGACAGTAGCTAGCCACGATATTGTGGAGCTGAAAACCAATCACATTCCAAGAGTAATAGTGCCACTGGAAAGGTTGTTTGACAATAATGATGTTTCCAGAGAAGCTGCCATGAAGAATCAAGAAGAAGAGATAACATATTTCAATATTGGGACCACTGAGAATCCAAAGATCATGAAGTTGTCCAAAGCATTAGCTGCAGCACAAAGGGATAGGTATGTCAGTCTCATCAAAATGTTTGATGATACTTTTGCATGGTCGTATGAGGATTTAAATACATTTGACACTGACATCATCCAACACAAGATCCCTCTGAAGGTTGGCTCCAAGCCATCCAGACAAAATATTCGATAATTTAATCCCATGTTGATGTCCATAATCGAGAAAGAACTAAAATGAATGTTGTATGAAAGAATTATTGTACCATTGAGGTACTCAAAATGGGTGGCTAACTTGGTACATGTGAGGAAGAAAAACAGGGATATATGCTTCTGCGTTGATTTCCAAAATATCAACAAGTGTTCTCTAAAGGAAAATTACCCCGTCCCCAAAATGGATCATATTTTACAGAGGGTGGTAGGTGCCCATAGGATTTACTTGTTAGATGGATGCTCAGGTTATAACCAGATAGTGGTGTGTGAAGAGGAAAAATAAAAAACAACATTCACCACCCTGTGGGGAACATTCATGTACGACAAGATGCCTTTTGGGGGGATGAATGCAGGAGCCACCTTTCAGAGAGCCATGGACATATCTTTCGTGGGGGAAAAAGAAAAATTTATGGTTATATATTTGGATGACATCACCATTTTCTCCAAGTCTGATGATGAACATTTGCAGCATCTGGAGCAGGTTTTCCAGAAATGCAGGAGATACGAAATATTTATGAATCCTAGGAAGTCCCACTTTGCCATGCCAGAAGGAAATCTCCTGGGCCACATCATATCAGCAGGAGGTATAAAAATTTATCCAAAGCGAGTTTATTCCATTCAATAAATAAAAATCCCCAGAAATAAAAAGGTTATCGAGTCTTTCATTGGAAATATAAACTTCCTAAGGCACTTTGTGCCAAATTTCGCCGAAATCCTAAAGCCTATCACTAACATGTTGAAGAAATATGTTGTGATAAAATGGTCACTAAAGGCAAAGTCAACATTCCAAAGGATCAAGCAGGATTTAGTTGAAGCCCATGTATTAGCTAGCCCTAACTATGCCAAATATTTCTTCATCTTTTCTTTCGCTTCCGAGGAGACCATTGTTATTGTCTTACCGTAGAAAAATGGAGAAGGGCATGAACATCCCATAGAATTTTTTAGAAAATATCTCTGAGATGTTGAGATGAAGTATGATATATTAGAAAAGTAGGTTTATGCACTGGTCAAAGAACTCAAGTCCTTCAAAGTATATGTGTTATAGTCTAGCATAATAGCCTTTGTTCCTAGTAGCAATGTCAAAGATATTTTGGTCCAGCTATACAGTGAGGGGAAAAGAGGGAAGTGGATTGTCAAACTATTGGAGTATGACCTTCACATAAAACCCACCAAGTTGATCAAGGGACAAGGAATTTCCAAGTTTTTATTAGAATCAAACTCTAAGGTGCTAGAATTACATCAAATCTTCACCCAATCAGATGCACCCATCATACAGCTTGGACAAGATAGCATGCAAGTATTTGAAAATTACTCCTCTTCACCTTGGTATAGAAACATCGTTTATTTTCTGCATCATCTTGAATGTCCACCAGATGTGAAGAAGACAAAGTCTAGGTCTCTCAAAATGAAGTCTATTAAATAATGCATTTCAAACCAGAACTTGTATTGGAGAGATCCCACAGGCATCCTGTTAAAATACCTTGATGAAATTGAAGCCAAACAAGTCACAATAGAAATGCATAGAGGAGTATGTGGAGGACATCATCATTGGAAGGCCACATCTCTCAATATCCTAAGGGAAGGGTACTATTGGCCCACCCTTTTATCTGATGTATTTACTATTGTTAGGGCCTGCAATGAATGTCAGAAATTTGCACGAAAATTAAAGTTATTATCACTACCCCTAAAACATATCATTTCCATAGGTCCATTTTAGAAATGGGGGTTATATTTCATAGGTGAAATAAATCCACCCTCCAGTGGGAAGCACAAGTGTATTCTCACTGCCACTGACTATTTCATCAAGTGGATCGAGGTTGTGCCCACCAGGAATGCCACTGACAAGGTGATCATGAATTCCCTGGAAACCAATATTTTTTCCAGATTCGGCTACCCCAACAAGATTATAACAGACAATGCCCAAGAATTCAATTCCAAAACCATGATTGACTTATGTGGCATTCATAAAATTTCCTTGACACATTTCATGCCCTATTACCCTCAGGGGAATGGTTTGGCAGAGTCATCAAACAAAACTCTCATCAGGATTATCAAGAAGTTGTTGATAAAAAACAAGAAATCATGTGACTCTAAACTCAAATATTCTTTGTGGGCTGACAGAATCAACACCAAGAAGTCTTTAGGAACCTCTCCATTTCAGCTTGTCTATGGTTTAGACGTTGTCTTTCCCACCCATCTTGGTATACCAGTCCTAAAATTGTTACAGGAAGAGATTGAGGATCCAAATGACATCAAAAGGAGAATCTTCCATATTATAGCAGTTCATCAATAGAGAGAAGCACTGGATCAGAAGACTTAAGCATACCATAGAAAGATCAAATCATCCTTTGACAAGAAAACCAAGAAATAGATCTTTCAAGAAGGTGACCTGGTTTTGAGGTGGGATGCCAGAAAGGATGAGAAGTTCAAGCGCGGTAAGTTTGATAACCTTTGGTTTGGCCCTTTTAAGGTGGTTGAGGTTTTGGACAATAACACATTTATCTTGCACAATATAGATGATGCAAAGATATTCCTAGACCTAGTAAATGAGTGCTTCCCGAAACATTATTTTGTTTAAGGATGAGGGAAGGTCCCTCTTGTACCATAGATGCTTTCCTTTTATTTTTTCATTTGATTAGTGAGCTTTGTGTGAATAAAGACTCTGTATCCCAACAAAGGCACTGGGTGTAGTTGTTGTTTTGGACCTCATAGATGCATGGTTGAGAAACAGTGGCAGAGATACATGCCCGACAAACAAAAACAATGGTAAGTTACAGCCAGTGGGAGTGAGGTTATGAAAGGTAAGGCACTTGGTCTACTATCCTTAGCACCTCATAGGGAAATGTTATCCCCGGTTGGAGCCAATGTTGTAACCTAGGTCTGCACCCTTGCTCTTTTCCCTCCTTTACCCTTTGCATCCATCAATTTTGAGTTTTGTGCTGGCTTGCTTAGATTATTCTCCAATATTTAGTCACTCAAATTCATGGCCCCCACTCACCTTTACTTATTTTGCACCATCTTTTTTCTCTTTCTTGAAGGGTGATTTCATGTTCTGGTTTGAGTTTGAAATACTTGTCATCATATTTTCCACTAATTGAACATGTAGCAAGTCCACCAAGTCTTTTATGTGTGCAAGAGACATCTAGGTCCATCAACTCCTTTGTAAGCTCAGTAAACTTAGAAAAATACAATAAATCAAAGCAGTCCATTTTGGGCTTAGAATTTAATCCAAACAGACAGGTCAAATCTTCAATGGTGGATATCCAACAGTTGATACAGATCAATGGTTCTCGTACATTAAGAGCCTCAAACTCGCGTGGTTTTTAACAGGATTGACTCTGCGACTTCGACATTCGGGTGTCTGAACTTGCCATCGGTTCAAATCTTCTGAAGTGTCTAGATTCCAAAGTGTCGAATCATCTAAAGCTTATAAGTACCAGAGCCCCAAAGTGTTGGAGTGGGCCCTCATTTCCACGTCACCTCGTGAGTTACTTCCTCTAGGAGGTTTTACTTCAAGACAAGCCCAGAGCCCTGAAATGCCGAAGTGGCGGAGACACGTGGCATCTATAATTTTTTGATGCGTGACACTCTCCTATCATGACACATGGCACCCATTTTGGCACATTTGGGGTCAACATGTGCATTATTTCAAGTGACACGTGTCACCCTCCTTTCTGTGACACATCAACAATTGACGTTAGACCATCGTGTCAGATTTGGGGGGTTTTCAAACGCATCACTATAGGTCTCTTGAATTTCTAAACTTCTGAAATCTTTTAATTATTAAAGTATTAATCTCGAGTTAATTAGCCTAAAATAAGCACAGATTAGTGACTTCGCGAGATTATCACTCTGGGAGATTTAGATGTAGCGCAAATCGCAAACCTTCAAACATCGAAATTCCAAAGTGGCTCATACACATTTATTGCATATTTGAAAATTTTAAAAAGGGGCGCCAAACCAGGAATGGGGAAACTACACATCCAAACTCCAGAAAAGTGCAACATAACTTGCTTATGTTCTCCAAGAGATAAGTCGGGAAAGACACAACCACACTTCCAGTTGTCTGCAGTAGCCTCCAATAGTGCACGGGCATTCCATGATCGATACATAACTCAGTTCTATCACTCTTGGTCATTTATGTCAGATCTATGTTCGCTCCAACGCATTCATCAATCCAGTTTCATTGTCAGTAGCAGTTTTCAATTATTTAATTGCAAGATTCTTTCAGATTAAGGCATAATTAGTGGTCTTTTTTGTGTGATAAGAACCACTCCTTTTTATTTAATTCAGGCTCAAAGTATACATTAAGTGACTCTATATAGTGTTTAGTGAAGTTAATAAATTTTTTAACGACAAATGTGGTAGATTTAAGCCTCAATCCCAAATCGACGAGAGCTTTTGCAACTCTGATAAATAGGCAGTTTTTGTATGTTTTAGGGGTTCAATTTTTGGGACAAGAATATAAGAAGCAGAAGGGATGGACTTGCTCAGATACTTGAAAATTTCTCTACCTAGTTAATATATGTTGATGAAAGTTGTGTTATCTTACTCAAATCTTTATGTGTTTAATCTTGTCTTGAATGCAAATTTTGTGATGTGTGCAATGTACATTTCATTATTCTTTCAGCCATTGTTTTAGTTCATGTTTTTGTTGATTCTACAACTATTGTTTAGAGAAAGATCTACTATCTGGCAACTTGTTGAATGATTTGCATCTAGATACTTGTCTAATTCTTAAGATATTATTTTACGTCTTTATTGTCACATAGCAAGTGATTCATTGCATTGTTTGTCGTTGTTTCATGTGTTTGTCTTTTCATATTCCCAATTGCCTATTAATACCCATACCATTAGAAAAGGAGAACCTACTTTTATACTATGTGGCATGTCCTACTAGATTACCATCTTTGAAAACCTATCCTTAAGCTGACCAAAAAACCTATCAAAAAACCAATCATTATAAGCTTGAGGTGGCCTAGCTCTACCCTTTAGTAGTCAGGTGCAGAATTTAGGACCAACAGGAGGTACACCCATCGTCAAACCCTGGAGGTTCCTCTCCACCTCTTGGAGCCCTCCCACTATGACGTCATGCTCGGTTGTCACCTGTGCATCTCCGTGAAGCCCCAATGTTGGCATCTTCGTCGGACATGATGCACCTTTTTCTAGATGATGAAAACAAAGTGGTTTAGATCCCTAAGTGTACAACCAAAAACATATAAAAAAATAAAAATATATATTGTTACAAGGTTATGATATTTTATACCTGATGTGTCCCACTGTATTCCTTTAGGAAGTACCAAGTCCACACTACCTATGAAATATACCCTGGCATAAGGGAAGTCCTCAATCACCACCAACTGCCTCCTCCACCATGCGAAGAGGTCAGCAGTGAATCTAAAAGTCGAGGGATGATTCCCCAACCTGGGGGAGAGACTAGTCCACCTCTCCATGCGAGGCTCGGTCACATTGTGTGATATCATTGCAACTTGTGGTTGTATATGGGGAATCCTCTCTAAGAAAGACGAGACCAAGAAAGAACCATATCCGATTTTTTTTTTCCTTCTAGTCCTGCATTTGGATATCTGCTCTTTGACATTCCTCAGGAACCCTGCACTCCAGTTGAATAGCCTTGGTTCCAAACATTGAATCGAATAAGAGATTTGGTATTTAGAATCTATATGGGAACTAGTGCTCCCCTCAAACTTGGTGATAGTGAATAGGATGGATCAAAGTGATAAATATCTCACATATTTTATAATGATCCTTCCTCCCACCAACCGTGACCCTAGTATATAGTATTCAGAAACATATGCCTCGATTGGTTATGGAGTAGCCCGTTTTCCAAAAAATGTGGGGGCACCCCTCTCCTCGATATCCTCATAAAACATTATACATATTCCATCTCAATATCAAGCATATGTGTCCCTATTCAGAATGATTACTCACCGTCGTCCCATAGACCAATCAAGTATTCAAGCAAGAGCAATTCTTTCCTCATGTTCTGAAGTTTGAAATACTTGAACAAGCCACAATTGTGTAAGGTCACTGTCACTTGAGGTTCTTGAAGAGTTATGATGTCATCAAAATCATTCTCACATTCTTTCCACTCAATCATGGTTGGCTATGGATAAAACGTACAAAGACATCAATTAATCATCATTAGCTAAACCCTCAATGAAAGAAATTGCCTCTTTTTAGCCTAAAAATCAAAAACAAATTGAGTTATGTGCCTAATGCTCCCTCAAAGAATCAAATATAGCACTAGCGCACCCTGAAAGCACACACTAGGGCATTGAAATCACGATTGACGCTCCCCTCAAAGCCTTGAAGGAGCGTCGATCCAGTTTAGCGCTCTAGGGCTTCCCAAGGAGCCTAGAGCATCTAAAGTAAAGGATGAAATGAAATAAAAAGGCATGAAAAATGATGAGGAGAAGGAAACAATGAACCTAGTCTGGACAGTTCTAAAAACGATCTTCCACATCTCCTACAATCAATGCTAAAAAAAATGCTCCAAAAAAGGTAAAAATACAAAGACTAGAGGAGAATGGTAAAAAATAATTTTTGACCTAATTTGATA
Organism: Picea engelmannii; assembly: GCA_009831015.1. Classification (NCBI taxonomy): domain Eukaryota; kingdom Viridiplantae; phylum Streptophyta; class Pinopsida; order Pinales; family Pinaceae; genus Picea; species Picea engelmannii. The sequence goes on from ML807121.1 coordinate 49,992, forward strand.
TTTGATATGTCCAATTTGGTCATTTCTCCTTATTATAATTCTATTTTTGGGTTTTTTATTATTTTTTCAAGAAATTACTAATATTTTGTGCCCAGAACAACTTATTTTTATAGGAATTTGAGTAGAGTTTTTTCGATGAGCTTGTAACACCAAAAGTTTTTTTGAGATTAGTATTTGTTCTTTATCGCGCTCAAAAATACATGAGAATGTAATCAAGTATACTTTTATCACTTCTTCTGACTCGTAAAGGTTATACGAAAAAGGAACCCCCTGGAGTCTCCTTTAAGTTTTTTTCAGACTGTCTAAACATGAAAATATTGTTGAGTGATCTTGCTTCCTTTCACACTCGTTAAAAGGTTCGAAGGGGCATATTATGAGTAATATTTTATGTCTTTTTTGGACCTTGGAGACTAAAATTACAAAAAAGGAGAACCCTGGAGTCACCTTTAAGTTCTTTTCAGACTCTCTAAATATGAAAAACCACTGATTTTTCCTTCTTTGGACTCGTTAAACTACACATTGAAGGGCCCATATGGGGACGAACCCTTACTTCTTCCAGTTTTTTAAACAAAGGAAGAGGAACTTAATGAAGGTGAGTATATAGAGCATGTGTTATCCTCCTTGAGCTGGTTAAATTAAAAAGAGGTACTCATCTATCTGGATGGGGGGGAAAATTGAAGGAAGTAGGTCCAATTTCTTGAAAATTTTTGTAAACAACTCTTGTAGTCACCCTCAAATACGACGCTTGTTTTCACCTCCACATTGAACACTTGGATAATCTGCTAAACCTCTAGATCGAACCAATCCCGTGAGTCTTTCCACTCCTTTGAACCATCCAAAGAAATCCTCAGGACTCGTTGCATTATGTTTTGGTCCACTCTACGTTTATGCTACCAAGTCTCATGTTGTGCCTCAATGTTCAAGGGAAGTTTTTGCCTCGAAAGTCAACCATATACAAAATTACAAGTTTATGTACCTGTGACAGTATGTGTTCATATTCTATATATCACCACTTTCCCATGTCAGTTTCGTGTCGATGATGAGGGATACATTAAGGCCCTCCTTCGATGAGTCTTTTCCTATCGACTTCAACACATTATCCGGGAATTAGACTTAGAAACCAGTTAGTACCTTGGCACCTTAATGCCTCAATGGCATGCCTCCTCGCTTATGACAGTAGGTTTACATCATTGACCTTTGATCGGATGATTCCACGAATTTTTGAACTCAGCTCATTTATTCACATTCGTTGGATTGTACTAGGGTACCTTAGGAGTGATTTGTAACGTCCCCGGCCACCAATCCACTTGTTGGGAAATGCTACCATGTAGAACATTCTCATACTTATATATAACATGCATATTAAATCTAATTAACATATTTAATCAAATAATACATAGTAAGCACATGATTACTGCTAATGTTGCGCCTCTTTTGTCACCTTGGTGAGCAAATAAGAGGTTCTTGCAAGCTCAGTTGGGTCTACTGAGCAGGACAACTGTAGAGAAAAGAGTTAGGGAAAGAAAATAAAAACTATAATTAAGAATTAAACTAATAGATGCAATAAAAACTAAAATCATGAGCATAGGGACATAGAAACAAAAGAACCAAAAGACCCATGTCACCAATGTTTGAGTCTGATCTATTGATGAAAAAAAAGCACCAAGAAGAAAGGGGACTATGAGTCCCTTCTTCCTCCAAGGGAAGGCTCTTGGACCCTCACTAGCTAGCTCTTCCTACAACAAAGAAAATGGAAAATGATGATGAAAGAACTCTTTACAAATCTACTCAATGGTGAGGTGGATTGTCCAATGTAATGGTGCCAATGTGCTTGTGTCAAGGATGGAGTCCTAAAAACAATATAGGCAGCATAACATTACTTTGAATTCCTTGAGAAAATGAGGTGCATTCATGGATTTTTATAGCATTGCTTTGGGTTATTGTTTAACTGCTTTGTAGTGTGAAAAGAGGCCATTTAGGGCATTATTAGGTCTTTGACCAGCCCACCAGTCAGATCCAGCCCAGATTTGAGGGTCAAATCGGCTTGGGAGCTGAACCATAAGTGGTTGGGAGGCCGACCACTTCCATAAATGTGCCCTTTAGTAGGTGCGCAACTTTTTGCGCTAACAGTCGTGCATCGTGCGCCTGTGCGCGATTTCTACATTCCTGTTATGCGCATGTGCGGGCGTGCCCAATGTCTGCAAAGCGCTCTTCAATTTTTCACTACTTTGTATAGTTTTGTGACCTTTTTGAATGTTGTGGTATTAATTTAGGTCCATGAATGACTTCATCATTGTTTGACGATGCTGATTTCTTGTAACCATGTGCGGACGAAATTTCAGCGATAACAGATGCCCCCTGATGGATGAGGTTAGGAGCATATGTATAGCCGAAATCCATCAATGTTTCTTCTACTGAGAATGTTGTTGTAAGAGAGAGTAATAGTATGATTGTCCAGAGTGATCCGTTGGAGGAAAAAAGGAACCGGTAGGACCCGACCTTCCATGAGGTGTGTAAAATATAAAACTGTGTATAAACGAGGCGGGCATGCCCCATGCTCGTGTTATGTAACTTTGAAAAAAGATGACTGAAGCATTGGTGTAGACAACTGTAGCTCCCTTGGGGGCGGTTGTGATAAATGAAAAAGACAATTCTGAAAATGAACATACTCTAAACAGTAGGCAGTGATCGCGGTAAGTAGTAGCGATTATGTGGGCATTGATAGCCCAACCAAGTTCAGAGGTCTTCGGCAAATGAGAGAAATAACTGAAATAGTCGCAAAGTAAGACTCACCTTAACATGAGAAAGTGTTGGCGTCGAATGTTATGGGGGTCAATGACAGCAGGGAGCAATGGTGTTTCACCCTGTGTTGTCCGAGATCTCTCATTGGGTGGAGAATGAGAATCAAGATAATGTCACCCTTCTGGAAAAGTGTGTTGATGTCGACAAAAGGGGAACGCGACTCCCAGAAGCAAAGAGCTTCATGAAATCTACTAGGTGAGGTGAGGAAGTGGCAGAGGTACATGGACGAAGTCAAGATGTGGGAAGACTCAAGACTGCCCTTGGTTGGAGGATGTATGAGATAAAAAGTGGCCGCAACCGTTCAATGAGGTCGAGTGTCAGGGGGACGACAAGACCGGGGATAAGTTGTGCCAGAGGTGGGACAAGGTGAACAAATTCATAGGGTAGAGGTAAGTGACCTGTGGGGTACTCTGAAGATATGGACGATGTCGGGCAAGGGAAGATGATAAGTAGTGCTCCAACCAAGGGTGACACGGGGTGCGGCTGGCCAAAAGCAGGTCGCCAAAGGTGACGACAAAAAGGGTAATGTAACGACTAGAAATAAAGGCGTTTGTACAATAAATAATGAATAATTTGGGAGAAATGTACAAATACAAAAACGGGTGCCCCAATGTGATATGGGTGGCCCATGTAGGGAAAATTTTTCTTGGAAAACTGATGAAGGGTGGGGGCCCCATTGGTGAGTTTTTGTATGAGGTAGGTGAAATGAAGGTAGGTTCATAGATGGGCAAACTGATTGTGGAGGAAATGGATGGTTCATGATACTGCAGAGGTGCAGGTAAAAAATAGAACCGAGAAGAGATAATTTGGGAGTCTGTGTGGGAAAGCTAGCAAAATGAGGAGAAGGAGTATGTGGCTGATTCGCGACATGATGAAAGACTATCGGGACTCCCATCCCTAAAGGGTAATGAAAAACAGCATGAGTGTCAAAAAGTGTCAAAAGGTGCTATGAATGGGACAACTCATATGGGTAAGAATGCTAGCGGGTAATAGTACCAAAGATGCAAATGGAGGCATGGGTACTGCAGAGCCAGGAATGGGGATCCTAGAGGCAAATATCAGAGGGTGTGACTGGAAATGAAAGTGCAATACAGTGGGAAAGACTACATGCCAGTGCTGAGTATATACCTAAAGGGGTTGTGTCGATGTATGATGATCAAGTACCTGCACACATGAAAACAAAATACCCAAAGTGAACAATATCTGAAGAGAATCAAAGATATGAGCATGTATTTGATAAGCGTGAATATGTGCATGCGTACCTGACCAGGGTAGGAAAAAAGGGCGTCCCGGGGGCTCAGGATGAAAAGAGGCCCATGCACTATTGTGATGTAGATGATGGGATGCTGATCCCATGGCTGAAGACGAATTGAAAAATGGACATCGTGGGCTCCTGGAATGGTGAGTGGAAGTTTGGCAAAAGGCCTATATATAGTTGTAGGGCCCACATTGCCACCTCATTTGTACCTGCTGCAATAGTGACTGGACAAGCAGTTTTCAGAGGAGATTGGGAGATTCAGAGAGGATGAGGCATCTGATTGGTGATTAGAGAGTATCAGGTTAGTGGTCTTATCATCCTTCATAGAAATAGGATTTCATTTTTTGGGCAGGGGCTGTATGGGGGGTCGTACAGAGACATTTAGGGGATATGGGTCCCACATGCACAGGTGATCTGGTAATAGGTGTGCATGTGCGCGCGCCTGTCCATCGGATATACGCGCATGGGGGCGTGGTAGAGAGGATTTAAGGCATGCTCTAAGGGTGCGCATGTGGGTTGAACAGGCGTGCACAAGTGCGCGTCTATAGGTTGAACAGGCGTGCACAAGTGCACGTCTTTAGGTTGAACAGGCGCGCATCTGTGCGTGCCTGTATGGTGAACAGGTGCATTGGGGAGCATGCCTGTGAAGAAAACAGGTGCACACTGATGCACACCTATGTAGTGAATAGGCGTGCATGTGTGCACGCCTGTGGGTAGTAAAACCGTGCCTATGAGGCAAGGTTTAGGTGTATAAAAATGAGTCTTTTTTATGCTGCTGATGGTTTCTTGAGTTGATATAGGACTCTATGTTTTGTCTGTAGGTGGACGGTTGTGACGATGCCAATGGGGTGGAGAGAACGAGACTGGTCTCAACTGCAAGATGATGTGGCCATTGAGGGGCCAGGAGTGCATGCGACTTTGGCATCCTATGGGCTGCTAAAGTTCTTTGAGTGCCCGTTGATACAGGCACAGGAGTATCTCTTACAATTCCTGATCCAGATGTGGAGACTGGAGTTGCACTGCTTCCTCATGCGAGGAGAGTAGATCCCCTTCACTGTAGTGGAGGATGTCTATTTCTTGACTGGGCTTCCATTTCTGGGAACGCCCCTATCGGCGGAGCCGGTTCTGCCTAGGGGTACGCAGCTCAAGAGTATTGGCAAGAGATATTGTTCGGGTCAAAACTTTATGTCCAGGACGGTTGTGAGCATTGCGTCTATTGATTCCCTGGCGCATCGTTGTATAGCAGCGATGATTGTGCGAGTATACGGGTCACTGGCAACCCAACGGATCAGTGGTGGCCAACTTCTGGTGCTGGAGAGAGTGTTGGCCGGCAAGCGTTTCTCTTGGGGGCTTACGCTGCATGCGAGGATGGTGGCGCAGTTGGACCACTGTCGGTCTACTGATACAGGGGAGTTTTCTTTCGGTTCCATCCTAGTGGCCTGGTTTCTAGAGAGGGTGTCGATGTTGCGCTCGACGATTCTATTGGGGGCGCCTGGGGCATGAGAGCCACGGTTGAGGCGGTGGTCGACTGTTTTGCTTCGCCATGGTGGTGGCGAAGGTGGCCACTTCGTTTCTGCAGAGGCAATGCAGGTATGGAAGCAGATGTCACAGGTGATTTTACGTTACCCCTATGCCGGGGTGGACTTTCGGGATGACCCGGACATGGTGCTGCATCCCGGGGAGGTTTTTGATCATCGAGGTATGTTTGGTGTTTATGTGTATGTTTTGAGATAGCAGTCCATATGTATATGATATAGATGCTGACACTATCTGTTGTTTGTTGGCATGTGCATATGTAGCACCTCGCGAGCGCAAAGTGGAGCTGCAGCAAGCACCGGAGAGACCGCCGCGAGGAGAGAGACATTGACGTGATGAGGCCACGGTACGACCAGCTGAGCTAGAGAAGGCAGTGAGGAGGTGTCAGTTTGATGACCCTAGTGCTAGGCCATCACATGCTCCTCCGATGGTGGCCGAAGCTGATTACGAGGACATACGTCGTCGTTTGGAGATGATATTACAGGAGGTTCCTGAGGGCATATGGTCTCGCATCCAGGACGAGACTTTCCTGGAGCAGTGTGTGGGGGTGCCGCCACCATGGCGGGCCATAGTACGACGAGAAGTAGTGGTTGCTGCGCTGACGACCATACGAATGCCGCCGGGGAAGGAGGGGTCGGCAGGGGGTGGACCACCACCTCCTGGGGTAGGAGGTGGTGGGCCACCACCACCTAAGGGAGGAGCAGGTGGTGGTGATCTAGAGGCACCATGAGTGGTGCTCTGAGGCATTTGATGTATATTATGTTTTTGTATATAGGCTAGTGAGCCCATTTTGTACCGAGGGGATGCATTGGCCTGTGGATACGTGTATTTTTTGTATGTAAACATTCGGATGGCACCATGGACCTATATATATACATGAGTATATGTTTTGAGATCTATGTGGTGTTTACATGTTTTTGGTTAATGTTTTGATGATGTCTATTCTATGTATATGCTGTGACAGGATTGTGATATGTTTATGTATGTGTAGAGGTAGCTTGATGTGATAGATGCCAGTATAACACAATATTAGCTAGGTTATCTGTAATTTGATTCAATTGTCTTGGAATATGTGTAAATGTAATGGAATCAAAATGTCGAGATAAAATCCTAACCTGCAGGTATTTGCGAAAGAGGCAAGGATCACGGACGCGGTACACATTGTTGAGCTGGAGAACGACTAGTTGAGAGTCGAGGAAGATGCTAAGGTGACGAATATGATGATGTTGGGCGTCAGCCAAGAGGCCAATGACAACAGTGTATTCATCTTGGTTGTTGGTTGCTGACCCCAAGCATATGCCGCTCGAATGGAGCATTTCATGTGAGGGGGTGTAGAGAGCCCAAGCAGCTGAAGCGAGATTTTGTGTCCAACGGCTGGCACCATCGGCATAACCGATGTGGTAGGATGGTGGAGGAATCATCTGTCAATAGCACAAAGGATAGTTTAGATGTGAGGTGATGAGAAAAAAGATTAAAAACTCTAGAAAAGAAATGACGTAAAGTAGGATGACTACGTTTAAGCGTAAAATTTCTTTAAGTATAACCCGTTGACGGGTTCTTTGAGAGAGAGGCCTTCAGGGGAAGCCAGGATGTATTTGCCTTTGGTGAGGCAATGTTGGATAATGTATGGGCCATGCCAGAGTGATTCGGAGCTGCCATGGCCAAAGGTATAATGAGCGATATCGTAAGCTAGGACGAGGTCGCCTTCATGGAATGATCAAAGGTTGACATGGCGATCAAAGGTAGCCTTAGATCATTTTTTAGCTGCCTCATTGTTCTGTAAGGAAGATCGATGATCTTCATCCAGAGACTCCAAGTTCAGCAAGTGCTGCTCCATTGGAGTAGTGTCAGGTAATATCTCAATTGCGATGCGTAAGGTGGGAATTTCGCACTCGATGGGAAGAGTTTCCTCGACCCCATGGACTAAATGAAATGGTGTGAAACTAGTAGCGGTTTTCACAGCCGTTCGGTAAGCCCATAGCGTAGAAAATAACATATGATTCCAATTGGTTTTATGTTTATTAACCGTGAGCTGTAACATGGTCTTGAGGAATTTGTTAACTGCCTCGACCTATCCGTTAGACTGAGGGTAATATGGTGAGGCAAAATCATGAGAGAAGCCTAACCGAGATGAGAGTTCGACGAAGATCTCATTCTTGAAGTGTTTCCCATGGTCGGAAATGAGTTGGAAGGGTACTCCAAAGTGGGATATGACGTGGTTAAAGAAAAAACGCGCTGTGGTGTCAACGGTATTGTTGAAAGTGGGCATAGCTTCTGCCCATTTGGTGAAGTAGTCGACGACAACAATGGTGTATTTGTGACCGTTGCTGGAAGGGGGATTACAATTCATAAAGTTGATGCCCCATTTGCAAAAAGGGTTGGCTGTAATGACAAGGTGAAGAAGAGAAGAGGGAGCTCGGGCTTTGTTGGCGTAAAGCTAACATTGCTCACATCGTTTCACGGCATGAATGCAATCATGAAACAAGGTAGGCCAAAAGTAACCAGCTCAGATAATATTTTGAGCAGTGGATATACCCGAAAGATGGCCCCCACATGCACCGATGTGGCAGTCATTTAAGACTCTGTCGGCCTCATCAATAGTCAGGCATCGACGAAGAATGGTGTCGATGCCCCGCCGGTATAAGATGTCTCCGAGGAGAAGGTAGCGGGGGGCCTGATGGCAAATACGTCGACGATCATCTCATGAAAGGTGGTTACCGAACTTTTGAGTTCGGAGGTAGATGAGGATATCGTCGTACCAAGGATCATCTGAAGTGATGTGAAAGAGATGTTCATCGGGAAAGTCGGTGTTGACGGGGGCATTGGTGGTGTCAGAGGCGAGGGCCGTGACAAGTTTGGAGAGAACGAGCGCCTTCTTACTCTTAGGTGTGGAGAACTCGAGGTCGTATTCCTGAAGGATAATGATCCATCGAGCGAATTTTTTGTTAACTTTCCGACGGCTGAGAAAATACTGCATAGGGTTGGAATCTGCGACGACCTTTGTGGTACGAAGCAGAATGTAATGGCATAGTTTCTGGACTGCGAGGACAACTGCAAGAGCAAGTTTCTCTTCGTGTTTATATTTCAAGGGTCGCCCTGAGAGGTTTTTACTAACGTAATAAATGACATGTTCACAGTTTTCATCTCTGATCTGGACGAGGATGCCAACTACCGATACAGCTGATGCTGATACGTAGAGGAGCTAGTCGCGATTATAGTCAGGTGCACTAATTAAAGGTGAATTTGAAAGCGCTATTTTAATATCGTCAAATGATTTTTGGGCATGGGCGTCCCAGTGGAATGGGATGTCGTGGCATATTAAGCGAAGGAAACCGTGTGCGCGTATGGCGTAATCTGGGACAAAGCGTCTAAGAAATTTAGCTTTGCCCTATAGACTCTGAAGTTGTCGTAAATTCTGGGGAGGTGGAATTTCGGTGATAGCTTGGACTTTGAGGGGGTCCATGGTAATACCACTTTGGGAAACAATAAAACTGAGGAGGCGCCCTGCGGTGACACGGAACACACACTTGAGAGGATTCAAGCGGATGTTGTACTGACGACACTGTTGAAAGATGATTCGTAAATCATCGAGATGTTGGGTGTGTTTCTTGGATCAAGCAGTGAGGTCGTCCAAGTAGGCGAGGATGATATGGGCCAGATCATGAAAGATGTATGTCATATCCCACTGGAAAGTTGCGCCGACATTCTTTAAGCCAAACGGCATGACACGATATGCAAAAGTACTCCACGGGGTAGTGAATGCAGTTTTATATTGATCGGCGAGGTGAATTTGAATTTGATTATAACCAGAGAATCTGTCCATAAAGGAGAGAGCCTCCTGGCCCACGCAGTCGTCGATAATTTGATCGATGAAAGGCGTTGGAAAGTTGTCTTTGGGACATGCGTGCTTGAGATCGCGAAAGTTTGTGAAAACGGGGATAGTGCCCTATTTTTTCTTAACGGGTACAGGGTTGGAAACCCATGAGGTATAGGTGATGGGGTAAATAAAACCGGCAGCGCATAACTTGTCAATTTTGGCTTTGATAGCCGCAGCTTTGGATGGGTGTAGCAGTCGCTGTTTTTGGTGAACTGGTGTGATTTCGGGCCAGGTGTCGATGCGATGTTCGAAAATAGAGGGATCAAGGCTAGGCATTTACGTGTATGACCAGGCGAAAATGTCCCTATATTCCTGGAAGAGGGCTTTATATGCGGCGATTTCCTGAGGAGTGAAAGCAGCTCCAATGGTGATTTCTTCGACGATGCCATTTTTAATGGAAATGTCGATTTTGATGGTGGGGGAAATGTTGGCCATATTGCCTTCTTCAAAAGCATCAGGGGCAGGAATGGTATTTTTGAACCAGTCAATAGGCCCTGATGGGATAAAATCCTTGGTTTCGACCGCGTAGATGGGGTTTTGGTTAGGAGGCATGGGGGCTTCCTGTGGAGAGAAGAGTGTGCGATGGTGTAGCACCTCCTAAGGAGAATCTAGGTGGTGTAACTCTTCTAGTATTTCTTTGTCACATTGAAAGTGATGGGAATACAAGGGGTCATGAGGAGTGATTTCAGTGACAGTGGTCGTGTGGTTGCCCCCTGGTGAAGAAGCAGGGGGAACATTGTTAGGAGATGGTGAGGGTTCACTCGACATAAACCATATATTGAAGTATTGAGGGGTACCCGTGGTGGTTGGGTGGAGAGTGTCTGTAGGGGAATGAGAAGGAGAGTTGGGGGGGGTTGGGCGGTAAATCCTCAGATACGTCATCTAAGAACCATGGAGGCGTTGGGAGTGCCTCGGGCTCGAGAGAAATGACATGAAGATCCTCTAGTGACGAGGTAATGTCAATTATCGCCTTTGTGGGTCGGTGAAGTAGGGTCAATTGACGTTGCCCGTATTCAAGGATCATAGGACACTGGTATGTAAAATGAGCTAATGAATCGTAGAGAGAGCAAGGGTGTCGCATACATTCATTGACTGAAGTGGTGACATAACAGATGTCAGTGATATTTGTTGACGAGGACGTAGTAGGATTGGGGTTGTTCTGGAAGTTATGGTGTATGGCGGCTAATGTCTGTCAAAAGTGTGGCAGTGCTGGGAAATGATGGGTGTAATGGCCATACTCTGAACATATAGCACAAGCATATTTGGTCATCAACCCTTTACTACTGGAAGGGTGGGTGGTAGTGGTGGGACTAGCAGTAGTGGCTAGTTTTGTGGGAGTTTGATTGAGGGGGATCAAATTCCGTAATTCAGGTAGTGATGGACAATTGTTGGTTTGGTGGCTCTCTTTCTCACATAGTGCACAAGGTGGTGGGATGCGTGGAGGAAGTGGAGCGGTGGGCTCCTTCTTCTTTCTCCTGCCCCCAACTATAGCAGGGGGGTTAGTGAGTGGGGGGGTGGTGGGGGTAAGGATGGGAATCATCATGGGGATTCCTTCCTAGGGGGGAAGGGATGGTCAAGGGACCATCTCGGGTGGGTCCAAATACCAAACTGGGATTTCTAACACCATATTAGGTAGTGTGAGCATTGCGGCTACCTGAAAAGATTCTATACCAGGTGGAGGGTAAAAGAAGGGAATTTGAGTGAGGGGTTGGGGAACTGTCTCCCAAACTGGACTATGTCCTAGGGGAGAGGTGGAATCGTGGACTGGTGGGGTCGACGAGTTGCCAGGAGGTTCTTGAGGGGGGGGTTCTACGACGAGTGGGATGTCAGGTATGATAGAAGCCTCTGTAGGAGGAAGGGTATCCTCTGTGTGAGTTATGTTAGATGATATGACGCATACTTGATTAGAAGGATGAAGTAGTGGTGGTGCTCCATGGTAGGTCCCTAACAAGGATGGATCTTTAAAAATCCCAGGACCCATCTCGACGAGTGGATATGCGTCATGGCTTGTGTGGATGAGAGGAAGAATGTGATCGATGTTGGCGGATGGGTTAGGCTCATAATGTGAGACTTGGTCAATGGTAACGATCTTCCCATTGTGAGGGAACATCATTGTCCGAAAGATGGAAGATGCCACTGCCTTCATAGCATACATGTAGCTACGACCGAACAAGATATTATAATTGAGCGGGGTGTCGATAACTTCGATATCGATGAGAATAGTCTTGCCCCCGAGTTCGACGGGGACATTTTGGAAGAGCCCTTCAGGAGAGGATGGTCATCCGTTATAAGCTCGTAATGTGATGTCTGAGGGTATGAGTTCCAGGGAACCAAGTTTCTGCCATACTGTTTTGGACATGATGCATGTGGATGCACCTTCATCGATGATACACTGATGAACTGTGATGTTATTTATTTTGACTGGTATTTGAAAAGCGATCAAGGCAGGAAGACGAGGTTCTCCGCTGTCAAGATCAAAGGTGATGAGTCGAGTATCTGCAGGGTCGACTTCCCCCAAGGTGGAAAGTAGTGATTTCCGCTGAGTAGGACAAGTCTGTAGGACTTCTAAGACTGACATGGCAGCCGGGGATTGCGCTAAGTCATATACCAAAATATAGTTATGAGCTGCCCTAGCCTGTGGGTTGTGGACATTCCTGTGCAATGGGATGCGAGGGATGCGAAGCGGTGGTTCAATGGAAGGGCGAGGGATCACCAACGGGGGTCGTGTTGGTGTAGGGTTTGTCTCGGGAGGGATGGGAAGAGACTCAGCGGATGCATGATACTGACGAGTACGTGTTTGTAGAAGGATTTCTTCCTCACTTGTGAGGAGAATTGTACGATCTGTTGGATTGTTGGGGTTGACGTATTGTCCCCCCTGAGGTGGGGGATACTATGTGTCCTGCTGGGTATTTATCACACCTTGATGTGGAATAGGATTTTGCAGTACGAATGGAGGGGGTTGTTGCACGTATTGTTGTGGTGCCTGCTGAGGGGTAGGTTGTGCAGGAGAATGGGAAAGACTACCAGAGTCTTTCAACCGTTTGAAATCAATGATATGGGGGCAATGATGAGTGTAATGGCCGAACTCACCACAAAGGGCACACGAGAAGATGGTTTTAACATTATTTCTCCCTTGGCGTTTATTATTATTATTGCCCCCTTGGGGGTTTTGGTTCCCTTGGTTCTAGTTACCCCCAGTGGGTTGGTGCTGTGGGGGTTGATTCCCGCCTTGACCTGGGTTGTTTTTATTCCTGTTCCGTCCTTTCTTCTTGGCATTGTTCGATGGATGGGTTGGATTGGCTGTATTAAACTGCTCAAAACTTTGGTATTGTTGAAAAGCATAGGGTTGAACAAAATTCACCCCTTCATGAGGATGTGGGGGAGCCATGGGTTGTGGAGGACCAGGAAATGGGAAGTATGGATTATGTGGTGGTACCGATCCATAAGGTACATAGGAAGGCATAGTGCTTTCGCTAGTACTATAAGTTGATGTTGAGGGAGTACCACTGTTTGTGGGAATAGGTCGATGTATGGGAGGTGCCGGCGGTGGTCCACTGATGGGTGGAGGTATAGCAACAGGGTATGTTTGTTGATAAGGGGGTGGGGGGTAATAAGAAGTGACCCCGTATGCTGGTGGGTATTGAGGTGTGCCATACATCGGTGGTGGTTGGGGTTGTGGACCATGGTGTGTGGTGGCACTGATTAGTCCATCTGCTGAGTGAGACATCCCAGGTTTATCTTGGCCAAATGGTACAGGTTTTGGAAGATCAGGAAGTACAGTGTATAAGTACCCTAACTGTGCATAGATGAGGTCATACTATTGGGCCTTACTAATGGCTTCCTCTTCGGATTGAGGGAAGGTGGAAGCTACATCCTTACCGAGAAGAGAGACAAGGGATCTAAGAAACCAGTCGAGACATTGTTTCTTGGTGGTTTCTACTTTGCACAAACTACGTCGCCTACGCCACTCGTGAAAGTAGTTCTATACCATTGTCGTGACGGATGGGTAATTGGAAGAAGGTCAAGAATGCTTTGGCTAATTACTCAAAAGTGGCATGGGATCCTGATTTTTCTTCGACATACCATTTAGCCGATGGGCCAGTGAGTGTGCATTGAAATAATCGCAGTCTGATGGAATCATCCATGATGCTATTGGAGGAGCACCATAGGTGAAAGGTCATGACATGGTTGGCAGGGTCATCGCCTTCCTTTCCTTCAAACTTGGGTATGTCTGAAGGTAGTTTGGTTGGCATTACAGGCCATGTGGGATCATGAAATATAGGATCATTGGTGAGTTTGGTGAGATCTGGTATGTTGAGAGAGGCCAAATATGGAATCTGCAGNGCCATAGTGTGTTGTGAACCTGACCCTTGAGGGGGGCTAGGTGGGTTGGTTCTCCCTCCTTGAGAGGAATTGGGTCCCCCACTTCCGTGTAAAAGAGAGCGAGTGAACGAATGACCTTGGGAAGTTGACCCAAGTAATGTAGAACCAAGCAAGGTTGATCCTAAAATAGTAGCACTCACAGGAGTGTGTGAAGGAGGTGTTGATGAGCGAGCATGACCAAATACTCCCCCTAAGATAGGAGGGAGGTTTAGCAAGCGTCATGAACGATGGGGGTTCTGTGGTTCCCCTATGATGTCAGACTAGCTGTGTGAAGGTGTGAATGAGAGTAATATATAAGCAAGAGTCGTTGCGTTGAATGTTTACACAATATATATATCCAAATCAAACTGTAATCAGATGTGCATCATACATAACATGAGAAAGAAGAATATATGTGGGTAAGTGGGTTTTGTCTGCGTGGGGAAATCAAAAGAAAGAAAATTCTCGTGTCCTAGAAGACATAACATCCTGCCTCTCAAAATAGCACTGGACCTTCCAATAGTACTCAATAGTGGGGTCTTAATTCACTGGAAGAGAAACTAGTGAAGGATGAAATAATTGGTTATAATGAGGGGTAAAGGGGGCATATCTTGAAAGAGATGGAGATATTTCCCAATAGCCACACAAAATCCAATCAAGGTGCAATTGTAGCCCACAATTTCCACCTGGGTAGATGTCCTAAAGTTGGTCACTAGGTACCTCGGTCAAAGTGCGACATTTAGATTTTCGGCCTAAGAAATGGGTCAC
>ML807121.1:65407-86140 GCA_009831015.1 Picea engelmannii
TCCATGTGGCAAAAAGCAAAGAAGGGAAATTGATTTTATCCTCCTAAGTGCCTATGTGTTTTTGACTAACCCCTTTATATGATGAGGGGACTAAGTGTGGTGCAGCTTTAAAACATGCTTGACATCATTTTTAAGAAGGAAAACTACCTTCCCCACATCTCAACAACTTTACAGTGTGAAATTTTGCACAGATGCGCGGGTCCTAGTGAAGACAGAGGCGCACAGAGTGCATGCGCGTGAGCAGAGACAAGTTAAAAAGAGCACATGCGCAGAACATAACCATGAGTTAGGCGCATGGGTGCACGATGCGCGTCTATGGGCTGAAACACCCGTGCATATGTGGTGCACGGCCAAGAGCGAAAAATCCGAATGGATTTCTCTCAATTCAACTTGGAATTGACTAGTTGGCAGGTCGGCTTAGGCTGGTTAGTGCACCTGCAAGTTAAACAAACTAAAAGAAGAGAAAAATAAACCCAAATGAGGTAGGAAATTGATACCTTTCCCCAGTGGAGTCGCCAATCTGTTGCGCCTCTTTCGTCACCTTGGTGAGCAAATAAGAGGTGCTTGCAAGCTCAGTTGGGTCTGCTGAGCAGGACAACTGTAGAGAAAAGAGTTAGGGAAAGAAAATAAAAACTATAATTAGGAATTAAACTAATAGATACAATAAAAACTAAAATCATGAGCATAGGGACATAGAAACAAAAGAACCAAAAGACCCATGTCACCAATGTTTGAGGCTGATCTATTGATGAAAACAAAGCACCAAGAAGAAAGGGGACTATGAGTCCCTTCTTCCTCCAAGGGAAGGCTCTTGGACCCTCACTAACTAGCCCTTCTTACAACAAAGAAAATGGAAAATGATGATGAAAGAACTCTTTACAAATCCACTCAATGGTGAGGTGGATTGTCCAATGTAATGGTGCCAATGTGGTTGTGTCAAGGATGGAGTCCTCAAAACAATATAGGCATCATAACATTACTTTGAATTCCTTGAGAAAATGAGGTGCATTCATGGCTTTTTATAGCATTTCTTTGGGTTATCGTTTAACTGCTTTGTAGTGTGAAAAGAGGCCATTTAGGGCATTATTAGGTCTTTGACCAGCCCACCAGTCAGATCCAGCCCAGATTTGAGGGTCAAATCGGCTTGGGAGTTGAACCATAAGTGGTTGAGAGGCCGACCACTTCCATAAATGCGTCATTTAGCAGGTGCGCGATTTTTTGCGCTAACAGTCGCGCATCGTGTGCCTGTGCATGCTTTCTACGTTCTCGTTCCACGCATGTGTGCGCACGCCCAATGTCTACAAAGCGCTCTTCAATTTTTCACTACGTTGTATAGTTTTGTGATCTTTTTGAATGTTGTGGTATTAATTCAGGTCCATGAATGACTTCATCACTGTTTGACGATGCTGAGTTCTTGTAACCATGTGCGGATGAAATTTCAGTGATAACAACTAATATATATCATCAAGGACATTAACAATAACTCATATGCGCAACATAATACATGATAACATATAAGCATCACAGGCATGCAAAACATAATATTAAGCACAAACTGATACTTCTCTTTGAAATTGTGGTAATTCCACCAACCACGTGCATACCTTCCATGAACCTCCCAGCCTTAGACCTCACTACTCATCACGCTCAATAGTGGGTCAACCCCGAGCTGGAACTAAGCTCCACCCAAGCTAAGGGAATGCTAGAATAGGCTGAGGTTATAGGAAAAACTGCACAGAGCAATCAGAAGGATTCTCCCTAGGAGCCTTCTTATGCCCAATACTCACGGACTCTCACTCCCCACATGCATGTTTTGCCCAATAGTATACACCTTCACAAGCTCAATCCATCGGTGCTTCACCTCCCTCTCTGAGCCTTGGCAATAGGATGGATCAGGAAGTCTCAGAGCTCTGTATCTAGTGTTGGACTCTCTCTGAGAGAAAATCACTTCCCAAAAACCTCTCTCACCTGAAGAGAGCTGCTCGCAGACCTCACAACCTGCCTCTTCAACTAGTTTTCAACTCAATTCCTGCAAGGCGAGGATAACAACCACAAACACTGGTCAATTCCACTCATGACACATAGAAGGAAGCAACCCAAAGGTGGTTCAGATATAGACTCTACTCAGCAATAGCAGTTAGGCTCGACTTAAAGGACACACAGGTGACATGGCTCAATCCACGCAAAGGACAAACACAACCTTCTATCATTCGGACCGAGGTGAATCGACTTTCTAGAAAAACATCACAGGATTCCCACCCTAAGTTGCATGAGGCATACCAAACATAGACGCATAACTCCCCTCGATTCAGACAACTCACGGTGGAATGGAGGATGAACCCCCTCCATAGTTCAATCTTTGGGTTAAATTGCATGTGCCAGAGCTCAAACATGTCGTCCATGAGGATTCATGTGCTCATAGCATGTGATCCCTTTTGCACACATTCCCCTTCCAGGAACTTAGGATAAAAACATGCATTTCTCATAACTGTGGAAATAATAATAAATCATTATTCCCAAGGACTTAATCCCCTAAGCTTAGCCCCTAGGCTCAACACTTAGCCTCTCTTTCCAACCTTTCAGCCCCTTTTCCCTTACCCACCTTGTGGAAGCTTAGTCCCCCATCACTCTTTCTTTTTGGTCGGTCTACATGTAGCAATGTTTATTATTTATTAATCTTCTTCTTATTACATATACAAAAACAGGCTCATGGCCTTAACACTTAGGCTCTCCAGCCTAATAAACACATAAGCCTACCATATTATCAATACTCATCCCACCAGCCTACAAAACATGAGTTACAATTCATAAACATGATTACAACAGGGCTTGTCCTTGAGGATATTACAATCCCCTCCCCTTATTTTTGCACTGTCCTCAATGCAGATTTTACACAGCCTCAGTAAGATTTCAAAAATCTTCAAAAAGATGCAGATATTATGCCCGCATAGCACCTTCATGCGCCCATGTCACGTCCTCAAGACCGTACCATGTCCACTGGACATTTACAAGCCCTATGGCTCGATTCCTGGCTATTTTCTTTCCTGGTCCAGCAGGCGCACAGGATGCACTTGCAGGACACCTTCTTGCTCCACCTAAATAACATTCCAATCAATTGCATGATTAGCATCAAGTATATATTTCTTAAGCAATGAAACATGAAACACATTATGTACATTCATGGATGCAAGTAATGCAAGCATATATGCAACTGGCCCAATCCTTTCTAGGATTTTAAATGGCCCACAAAATATGGTTGCCAACTTGGCATAGCTTCCCAACTTCAGGGAACTTCTATTATCTTTCACTTTCAGGAAAACATGGTCACCCAATTTAAACTCTCTGTGGATTCTGTTCTTATTAGCATAAATTTTCTTCTTGTCCTGGGAAGATTTCAAATTCTGCTTAATTTTTAGCATCTGTTCTTCCATTTCCTTGAGAAACTCTAGCCCAACTATTGCTCTGTCATCTAGATTATCCCAACTTACTATAGTATTTCACTTTCTTCCATAAAGTGATTCAAATGGGCTCATCTTCAATGATGCTTGATACCCATTGTTGTAGGCGAATTATACCAAGTGCAGGTAGTCTTCCCATTTTGATGGTTTGTCCATTACATACATCCTTAGCGTGTCTTCTATTACTCTATTCACCCTCTCTGTCTGTCCATCAGACTCAGGATGATAAGCTCTACTGAAATTCAAATTCATTCTAAACCCTTTGAATAACCCTTTCCAAAACTTTGAGGTGAATTTCGGGTCTCTGTCAGACACAATTGTCTTGGGAATCCTGTGCAATCGTGCCACTTCCTTCATAAATATGTCAGAAACATCCATTGCCTTGTGAGTAGTCTTTAACGGAATGAAATGGGTAACTTTTGTAATCTTGTCCACCACCACCATAGTTGAATCATGCTACTTTTTGGTCTTGGGAAATCCTGTGATGAAGTCCATTGTTGCCACTTCCCACTTCCACTTAGGAATGGGTAAAGTTTGCAGTAACCTTGTTGGGTGTCTGTGCTCAACTTTAACCTTCTATCAGTCCATACTTCTGGCAATGTATTCATCAATATCCTTCTTCATACCTGGCCAAAAGTAGTGTCTACTGACTACTGCCATGATTTTCTAATATCCAGGGTGCCTTGCATAAGGCACATTATGCATTTCATGCAAAATCATACGTTTCAAGTCCTGGACATTAGGTACACAAATTATGTTCTTGTACAGAAGTGTTCCATCGGTTTCCAATTTATAATTTTCCACTTCCTATGGCATCTCACCTTGTTGTAGCTTTGCTACCCGCTCCATGTACTATAAATCTTCATTTGTGGCATCTAAAATTATGCCTTTTATATCAGTTCGGTACATGCTAATGGTTGTAGCATGTAATTCCTGTACTCTCCTGCTGAGTGCATCAACCACTTTATTTTCCTTCCCTTTGATATGCTTGATATCAAAATTATACTCACAGAGAAATTCCAGCCACCTACTTTGTTTAGAGTTCAAGGTTGGCTGATCAAACAAGTACTTCAAACTGTTATGGTTTGTTCATAGTTAAAACCTCCTTCCGATGAGGTAATGCCTCCATTTATTTAGAGCATTTTCTATGGCTGCCAACTCTAAATCATGAGTTGCATAGTTCCTTTCGTGCTCTTTCAACTTTCTGGATTCATAACAAACTATGAATCCATTCTGATTGAGGACTCTTCCTAGTCCTTCCTTCCATGCATCAGTGCATACCACAAAATCTTCATTTGGATCTGCAATCCTCAAGATTGGAGCATTGTTTAACAATTTCTTCAATCGCTCAAAGCTTTTCTCACATTCCTCTGTCCACTGAAACTTATTCTCCTTCCTTTGCAAGGAAGTGATAGGGTGAGCTATCCTTGAGAACCCTGCGATAAACCTTATGTAATAACAAGCTAAACCCATGAAGGATCTAACTTATGTCATGTTCTTTGGCGCTGATCATCCTCTAATGGCCTTAATCTTCTCAGGATCTACAACTATCCCATCCTTCGAAATAATATTCCCCAAGTAATGGATTTTCTCTTGATAAAATGAGCACTTTCTTAACTTGGCATATAGTTGGTGTTCTCTTAGTACCTGCAACACCATCCTTAGATGTTGTTCATGCTCTTCCTCTGACTTGGAATACACCATAATTTCATCCAAAAAGACTATGACAAACTTGTCCAAATAGCCCCTGAATACACCATTCATCAGACACATGAAAATTGTGGGTGCATTTGACAACCCAAATGGCACCACTGTGAACTCGTAATGACCATACCTTGTTCTAAAGGAGGTCTTGTTGATGCCTTCACCCTTTATCCTTACCTGGTGATATCTCGACCTAAGATCTATCTTCGAAAATATCTTTGCATCCTTCAACTGATTGAAGAGGTCATAAATCCTCGATAGGGGATACTTGTTCTTTACAGTCACTTTGTTCAATTGTCTGAAATAGATACATAATCCCAGTGTTCCATATTTCTTCTTCACGAACAGAACTAGGGCTCCCTAAGGTGACACACTTGGGAATATATTCCCCTTCTTTAGAATCTCTTCAAGCTGCAATTGTAACTCTTTCATCTCTGGCGTACTCATTATGTAAGGATCTTTTGACACTGGAGCTTCTCCAGGCATCAAATTTACAGAGAAGTCAATATCTCTCTTTCGAGATAGTCTGGGTACCTCCTAAAATACATATTAAAACTCTTTTAGTACCACATGGTCTTCGATACCTGACACCTTATCCTTAGGTGTTTCCTCCACATGCGCTGCAAATAATTGATAGCCTTTTCTGTAGCACTTCTTCAGCTGCATTGTTGATATTTCTTTGATAGCAACAACTCTGGGAATTTCTTGGACTGTTTTTTGATTCCCTTCCTCATCTAGGAAAGTGAATGCCTTATTACGACAATCCAAGATGGCATGGTTCTGGTCCAACTAGTCCATCTCAATTATACATTTGTAAGACCCTAAAGGTAGAATATTAAATTTAGCCTTTGTTCTCAGTCCATTCATGTCTACTGGACATGACTTAAATAACTCAGTGACTTTCCTCTTGGTTCCTATAGCCAACTGCACTAACCAATATTTTTCATGTTTTCTTCTTGACAATTGCAAACTTTCCACCACTCTAGGATCTACATAACTATTGCTAGTCCCTGAATCAATTAAAATAGTAAAGGTATGGTTGTTGATCATACCTCCTACTTCAATCATGTGCGATTGAAATTCAGCTTTATTGTTGTCCATGGCTACACAGATCCTTGGTATTCTACTGCCCATGTCCTCCATTGTTTCAGCTTGCTGAACATTATGGACAACTCTCACTTTTCCATTTTTGTGGGGACAATCTCTGTACTTATGGTTTCCCTAACAGCCCCAACACTGAATGGGCGTCTGTCTTGGCCTTTGTTCCCCTACTTTAGCCATTCTCAACTCCCTAAACATTGGCTTTCCTTGAAGACTATTTCTGAAAAAGGGAGGTTTGTTTCCCTTCTGTCTCTGCTCTTTATTAAACTTCTTCTGGTCATCCCAAGCCTTTCGAAAGGTAGGCTTTTCTCTTTGTTATTCGTATAAGAATTTCTCTCTTCTTATCATTTCTTCCATGGTCTTGGGGTCATCAAACTAGATATTTTCCCCAATGGAAGCTGGCAGTCCACTCAAATACCTTTGAATCTTGACAGTCTCATCTTTGATGAACAAAACATACTTCAACAATTCCAAGAACCTACGTTCATACTCATCAATGGTCATGCTGTCTAGCTTGAGTTCAAATAACTCTTTCATCTTCTTGTCATAATATCTCTTAGTCAAGTATTTCTTCTCTAAATACCTCTTGAATTCCTTCCAAGTGATATCTTTCTCTCTAATTTGTTGCACCTGCACAAGCTGATCCCACCACATGGATGCTTTTCCTTTCAGTTGATACATCGCAATTCTTCCTTCTGCATGAGAGGAATAATTCTATAGTTGGAAATATTTTCTCATGCCAAGAAACCATGTCTCAGCATCTTCCTCCTTCTAACGTTCTCCATCAAACGTAGGAGGTTTGATCTTGTTCATCTCTCCCTTCAATTCATCCACTCCATATCTCCTGTGCTTTCTCATAGGAGATGGGCTTGAACTACTGTGTGTCCTTCTCTTGGAGTGACCTTGGGAGTGATGATGGTGTCTACCTACACTCTTTGACCTTCTTCCCTTAGAATTCTAGTGACTCGTTGTTCTGTTTGAGTCACTCTCCTTATTCAACTTCTTTTCTATTCTCTCCAAACTCTTTAACATATTTATGTTAAATTCGCCTTGTTTTTTCTGAACTTTTCTGATCTTTCTGCTATCTTCTCGGCGAGTTTGGGCATCCTTTTGCAATCATTCAATGATATTCTTCATGTTTCCTTCCTTATCTATATCTTCACCATGGCCATTGGAGTTCGATCCTTCAAATCCAAAATGAACAACGATTCATTTTTCTTCGTTCTCTGAACTGGAAGCATTTTGTTCCTTCCCCATTTCTTTGCCCTCGGTGGCAACTCTAAATGGTTTTAGCACTTGTTAACCTTCTGCAAACACAATGTGTAGACAAATAGAATTTGTCAGGTCATTATTCCTTAACAATTCCCATAGCATTCATAAACAACTTGATTCAAGAAACGTTCAGTTTCCATGAATTTTCTGAGATCTTCTTGGCTTTGTAGTGCACTCAGGTCTTAGTCCTTTTCTCTTAGTTTCCAAACCCACATGACCAAGGGAGTGACCAAGCACTAGATCTCAAGGTTCTCTAATCGAAACTTCGAGTTTCGGGTTTCGGGGTTTTGGGATTTCGGTCTTGGAGGCTCTCACCCTCGCTTCCCTCTCCAACTCCTGACTTCCAAACTTTTGACCTTTCTAGCCACCGGGCCCACAACACAGTTGTCACCAACTAGGGTGGTGACACATGTTTCTCTTAAGAAGGTCCACGTTACTCTAGGCGACGCCATCCGACCCCACTGCTTCTACTTTTTCCATCGGGACCCACTGGCACATGGCACATATCCCATGTGTCCTCATCCATCCCAGTGACATCATCCTGACTCACTACCTTGGCTCATCGGGATTTAGCGATTTCGAGCTTTGGGAGTTTGTGCGTCAGCACTTCTCACTTCTATCGATTCCTGAAATGTCAAAATTCTTCCTGGACAATTAACGGTCCAGATCTCACCTTGATCAATGGTTGTGATCTAATCGTGAATTCATGTTTCACGAATTCTCACGAACTTGAACTTTGACATTTTCAAGTCACAAGTCAGCGAAAGGATGATTGCTCTCCACATGTCCCTCCCGATGGATGGTCTTGATGAAGTCGGGACTTCGTGTATCGTGATATCCACACTCCTGTGCAACTCCAAAGGGTTTTAAACCTTTTGCACACTCCCTGGATCCAACAGTTGTTAGTCCACACGCTCAGATATGATGGCTCAGATCTGATCTCTTTTTTGTGCTCTCCTAAGTGTCTAGATGTGGATTGGATGGTCTAGATATTCTCCGCACAACTGATCTACGACTACAGTTTTATTCTACTGCTATTCCTCCTGAGCTTCGTGACACAGCCAAGTAACTCCTTGGCAATCAGAGAAAATCTAAGGTTCGAAATTATTCCTCCAAACACAATTTCATCTTGAAACCTTGGGTCCAAAGACCACTTATCCAACCCATCTAAGCTCAGTGTTGCAACTATGGCTCTGATACCATATTGTAACATCCCCGACCACCAATCCACCTGTCGGGCAATGCTACCATGAACATTCTCATACTTATATTTATAGCATGCCTATTAAATATAATTAATAGATTTAATCAAACAGTACAGAGTAAGCACACGATTACAACTAATATACATCATTAAGGACATTAACAATAACTCATATGCGCAACATAATACATGATAACATATAAGAATCACAGGCATGCAAAACATAATATTAAGAAAAAATTGATACTTATCTTTGAAACTGTGGTAATTCCATCAACCACGTGAAGACCTTCCATGAACCTCCCAGTCTTAGAACTCACTGCTCATCACGCTCAACAGTGGGTCACCCTTGATATGGGACTAATCTCCACCCAAGGTAAGGGAATTCTAGGCTAGGATGAGGTTACGGGAAAAAATGCAAAGAGAAATTCGATGGATTCTCCCTAGGAGCCTTCTTACGCCCACTACTCACGGACTCTCATTCCCCACATGCATGTTTTTCCTGGGAGTATACACCTTCACAAGCTCAGTCCATCGGTGCTTCACCTCCCTCTCTGGGCCTCAGCAACAGGTCAGGTCAGGAAGTCTCAGAGCTCCGTAGCTGGTGTTGGACTCTCTCTGAGAGAAAATCACTTCCCAGTAGCCTCTCTCACCTGAACAGAGCTGCTCGCAGGCCTAACAACCTGCCTCTTCATCCAGTTTTCAACTCAATTCCCACAAGGTGAGGATAATAGCCACAACCACTAGTCAATTCCACTCAGGACACACAGAAGTCAACAACCCAAAGGTGGTTCGGGTATGGACTCTACTCTGTAAGAGAAGTTAGGCTTGACTCACAGGACACATAGGTGACACGACTCAATCCACACAAAGGATGAACACAGACTTCTATCGTTCGGACTGAGGTGAATCGGCTTTCCAGAAAAACAACATAGGCTTCCGACCCCAATCTGTGTGAGGCACACCGAACACAAATGCAGAACTCCCCTCGGTTCAGACAACTCAGGGTGGAATGGAGGACGAACCCCCTCCATGGTTCAATATTTGGGTTAAATTGCATGTGCCAGGGCCAACACATGTTTCCCATGAGGCTACATGTGCTCCATAGCATGCATTCCCTTTTTCACACGTTCCCCTTCCAGGAACTTAGGATAAAAATATACATTTCTCATAACTGTGCAAATAATAATAAATCATTATTCCCAAGGACTTAAGCCCCTAATATTAGCACCTAGGCTCAAAACTTAGCTTCTATTTCAAACCTTTCAGCCCCTTTTCCCTTACCCACCTTGTGGAAGCTTAGTCCCTCATCACTCTGTATTTGTATTCGATTTTCACGCAGCGATGTTTATTCTTTATTAATGTTTTGCTTATTACATATACAAAAATAGGCTCTTGGCCTTAACACTTAGGCTCTTTGGCCTAATAAACATATAAGCCTACCATCTTATCAATACTCGTCTCACCGGCCTACAAAAAATGAGTTACAATTCATAAACATGATTACAGTAGGGCTCGTCCTTGGGGATATTACATCATTGACATCACTGGTGACTTCTCTTGCACTTGTTAACGGTTTACCTCAATGACCGGTAACCAAGTGGTTTCTACCATGTTCAACATCAAAACATCTAGTCACATGGATATATTCCTACCACATTGGGATTAGGACGAAAACCATGGGTTGAGCATTCATTCTGATATCTGCTTTTCCCAGGTTGTGAAGGAAGTCATTTGAGCATGTTGATACGTATGTTGTCACATAGAACCATGTTGTATTGGTTTGTGGCTATGTTTTATCATCTCATAGCTCCACTGTGTATTTTCCGTGACTACGATCAATTCATGTCATAGAATTATGGATCCACATTGTATCTCTGGTGGCCATACCCTTAGTCAATATCATCATGGATCTATAGTGTATTTATTGGCGACCATACTTTGAGTCATTTATAGTCTGAGCATAGGTATGTCTACCTCAGGAATGGAACACATATTAACAATATTTTATGGTTGTCTACAACTTCTACCAAGTTCCCCGACTCCATACCATTGCTTCTAAGAATCTACAAAGTGTTTCATCCATCGACTTTCATTTTCCGACTTCACACTTTGGGGGACAATATGTTACACATCAAAATTCCTCACTTCGATAATGTCACATTCACATTGTTGTAAGGGTCGTAAGTGTCACACTTTTGTCGCAAGTGTCATAAGTGTGGCATTCTCATCATGTAAGTTTCCCATCATGAACAACACCATGAAAACCCTTGATACAACCCCTAAAACATGTTAGAAGAAGAAGCCCCATCATTTGATAGTTGGAACAAAGTGTTTTTCTATGGGAATTAGTCATATTGGAAACTTTTGGAAGATCAATGCTCCCCTTCTCATATACAGCGAGCGCTAGTGCTCTTTGTCTATCTAGCAAGGAGCGTTGCAACGCTTTTTTTCCCATTATAAGAGAGCATCGAACTGGTTGAGAAAATCTTGCAATAAAACCCCTTTTTATCTAAAGACAACTATGGATGGATCGAGTTGGTTTGGCTCAAATCTAACCCTTAGGATGCATCTAAGGGAGATATCACAATTGAAGGAGTCATATCCTCAACTAATACCAATTATAACCAAGGTGTTTGAACCTCTCAAAGCCTATAAATGGAGGCATTCTCATGGGAACAAGGAGGGAAAAATAATAAGCAAAGCATTGTTATTATGATCGTGGATATTTTGAGCAAGGGGTTGGATGAAGAGTACTTGGAGAGGATGTTGCAACATCATCTGAAGATTGTAAGTTTCTTTTTAAAGTTCTCATCAATATACTTGGCCTATTTTGCTTCTAGTACATGTTTACATGTACTTGTCTATGTTTGTTTTAATCTTCATAGATAGATCAATCTTGTCTAATCCATTATAGTAGGAGATAGTTTTTTGTCTCTTGTCATCCATTGCAGGTATTGTTAAGAACTTATGGATTGGAGAAGCGTGGAAAAACTTTGAAAGTGAGGTACATAATACTATCCCTCCTTTTCTCTTTTTTGATGGGAATAATTAATCTATAGAAATGGTAGTGTCTAAAGTTAGTTTTCTATCTTGGTAGAGGGGTTTGTACTCCAAGGGAAAATTCACCTGTTCGTAGGGGGATTATTCTATAACAACATGCTCAAGAGTGGTATAAGCATGGCCACCAAAATCAAGTAAACTTTATATCCATGAGTAATGAAATCATAATTGATGTCCATGGCCATGAAAAATGTACACAATGGATCCATGTAATATATATACGTAGCAATCATAGCCACAAGAAAAATACACAGTGGATCCATGCAAATGTAGATCATAGCCACAAATGGATACATAGTGGAGTTATGTATTGGAATCAATTAAAGGATATCTAGAGCCAATGGATTGAACAAATTGAGCCTCTGCATATACAAATGTCAAATAGGGTGGTAAAATAAATACAAGTTGGGTAGGAGCACAAAAGAGGTGATGCTCGTACTTCACCTAAGGTCTTCAAAACAACCCGTCGTGGTACGAGTCTACATTATGAAAATATATGTGTTGAATTCAAACATAATGAGACATCGTGTGATTATTGGTCATTCATGTATACCGTTTACAAATGTGAGACAACCCATCGATAATGATAATGGGCATCAATGTACCTAGTGCAATCTAACAAGTGTGAATAAAGGATTTGATGTTGAAAACCTAATAGAATATACTGATCAAGGGACATTGATGTATTCCCACTATCAATAGTGAATGAACCTTCCACTGATCATTGCAAGCCCTAAGTTACTAAAAATGACTCTAGATCCATGTGCCAGAGCAAGATGTGTTGAATTCAATAGGGAGAGATCTGTTGGAAGGAAGGCATTAGGGCATCCTCCATCATCCAGCACGAGGAGTAGAAGAAGGCCAAAGATTTGGAAGAACTAGGATGAAAATATTAAAAGAACCAAACCAAGGTACGACTCCATCATGTACCAGATGGAATAGCACATGGCATAGACTCTTTGAATAGTACCTAATGATGAATACTACTGACAAAAATGATGAATCCACCAATGGGGTCAAATAGAAACCAAGATACCGAATGAATTCCTATGTGTGATAATGGTTATTGAAGTTGAACACAAGGGAAACCACTCAGTTAGTGACCAATGATGATTGTCATATACTGAGTGCAAGGTCACCTATCAATTATTTAAATAGGTCGAGGTTCCAACTCTAGGTCACACTCTCAGATAAATGTGGCATAGTCAATAAAATTAGACCCACTAAAAAGAAGTCAATAGGGACCTTCTATACTAGCACGAGTGAGATACAAAGATACTTGTGAAACTGAGACATACTTTACACAAGGGAAGGCCAAATTAGAAAGTCAAGGATTATGTAGAGTGTCCAACATAGGTTGACTTCCCTTGAATAGAAACATGACACAAAATGTGACTTGGAAACATTGACTATAAACTGGGATACGTCTGCAACATAGGAGGCATCAACAAATGCTCCATATGACTGGAAGGATAAACATCCAGAGGAGATTATGCTCAAAAATGAGAAAAAAGGCCTCATAAATCCATACTAAACCTAATAATGAGGTAACGAATCATAACAATGTGCTTTGTTCAAGGGCGATACAAGTAGCTACCATATAAAAAACAAGACTCATTCCCATTCTTATTTTTTTGTTTTTTTGTATTTTTTGTCTTTTTCATACCATAAAGACTAAAAGGGAATAAAAGAATGCTATAGTACAATGGAGGAAACAAGCATTGTGGGTGCTCAAACTAGTTCCATGTGTAAGGAACTTACCTATGCTCAATGCAAGGAAACACGTGCAGGATATGGATGTTGGGGGAAATTTTCCTCTAGGGATAAAAGGTGTCAAGTCTCAAATGATAGTATTGCAAGGCTGGTAACTTTTCTATAATTCGAAGTGTCGAAGACATGTGGTGTCTATCAATTTTAGATGCATGGAACTCTCATATCATGACACATGGCACCCATTTGACACATTTGGGGTCGACATATGCATTATTTCAAGTGACACATGTCACCCTCCTTTCCGTGACACGTCATTAATTGACGTCAAGCCACCTCCTCGGATTCAGGAGGTCTTCCTCCTGGAGGTTTTCAAATGCAACACTATAGGTCTCCCGAAGTTCTGAACTCCTGAAATCTTTTAATGATTAAAGTATTAATCTCTTGTTAATTAGCCTAATATAAGAACAGATTAGTGACTTCATGAGATTAGAACTTTGGGAGATTTAGATGCAGCACAAATCGCAAACCTCCAAACGTCGAAATTCCGAAGTGTCTCATCCACATTTATTTCCTATTTGAAAGGTTTAAAAAGGGGTGCCAAACTAGGAATGGGGAAACTACACGTCCAAACTCCATAAAAGCGCAACATAACTTGATTTTGTTCTCCAAGAGATAAGTGGGGAAAGACACGACCAAACTTCCAGTTGTCTCCAGTGGTCTCCAATAGCGCATGGGCGTGCCATGATCTATACAAAACTCAGTTCTATCACGCTTGGTCATTTATTTCAGATCTGTGTTCACTCCAACACATCCATCAGTCCAATTTCATTGTCAATAGCAGTTTTCAGTTATTTAGTTGCAGGATTCTTTTAGATTAAGGCATAATCAGTGGTCTTTTTATGTGATAAGAACCACTCCTTTTTATTTAATTCAGGCTCAAACTATACATTAAGTGACTCCATCCAGTGCTTAGTGAAGTTAATAAATTGTTTAATGAAAAATGTGGTATATTTAAGCCTCAGTCCCAGATGGACGAGAGCTTTTGCAACTCTGATAAATAGGCAGTTTTTGTATGTTTTAGGGGTTCGGTTTTTGGGAGAAGAATAGAAGCAGTAGAAGGGTTGGAACTGCTCAGATAACTGTAAATTTATCTACCTAGTGAATATATGTTGATGACAGTTGTGTTCTCATACTCAAATCTTAATGTGTTTAATCTTGTCTTGAATGCAAATTTTGTGGTGTGTGCAATGTACATTTCCTTATTCTTTCAGCCATTGTTTTAGATCATCTTCTTGTTGATTCTGCAACCTGTTATACAACAATTTTTTAGCGAAAGATCTACTATTTGGAAACCTGTTGAATTATTTGCGTCTAGATACTTTTCTAAGTCTTAAGATATTATTTTAAGTCTTTATTCTCACATAGAAAGTGATTCATTGCATTGCTTGTCGTTTTTTCATGTGTTCATTTTTTCATATTCCAACTGTCTATTAATACCCATACCATTAGAAAAGGAGAACCTACTTTTATACTGTGTGGCATGTCCTACCAGATTACCATCTTTGAAAACCTATCCTTAAGCTGACCAACAAACCTATAAGAAAACCAATCATTATAAACTTGAGGTGGCCTAGCTCTACCCTTTAGCAGTCAGGTGCAGACTTTAGTACCAACATCTCCTGGCGTTGTTGTCGGGGAATGTATTAACGAAATATATTTCCATGGGAGAATGAAATTGAATAGGTCTGAACGTTGATGGTGAACAAATATTAGACACAAACAAACTGCCATCTTTCACCTAGCAACTCCACTGAGTAGAGTTTACGAAAGAAATAATGGTGCTCAGAAAAGAACTCAACATATCCAAATCTAAACACATCAAAGCCACCAAGGCTCATCCTAACCTTGAAAATGACACAGTAGTCTCCGAGCCAGAAAGGAAACTAAGAAAATCTACCGTAGCTCAGAGGTATACCTCCCCCCTCAGGGGTAAAGTTGTGCCCAAAGAGTCTACTTCTCTTCATCATCACAAGCAGTTATAATTTGATAGCCCTGAGAATCAAAATTCCAAGTAACCTCAGACATATTCAACTCCTGACTCTACTTCATCGTCCAGTCCATCATCCATCTCTACAGCTCCCATAAATCTTCAAATTCCTATTGCACAAGCAATGGCTGCTAACAGGATGGATGCCATAATTGATGCCAGATATGCACCCCTAGTTTTGAATGTAGGATTACTTGCACTCCTAGCCACAAATTACATAAAATATTTACCAAGTTATGATGGGGAAGTTGATGTCATAGTTGAGGAACATCTGGTAGCCTTCTACAGCTTTGCAAACAACTTTAACATTGATTTTGAAGATGTGTGTATGAGGTTGTTCATGTAGAGTCTGGATGGGGAAGTAAGGAAATGGTTCTAGGGTCTTCCTCCAGCCTCCATCGTAGATATTGAGGCGTTAGATGAAGCTTTCATAAAAAAATGGTGAGATAAGAGATATTATCTCTACTACATCACTGATTTTGGGGCTCTAAAGAGAAAGAATGGTGAATCTATTTCAGACTTCACCAAGAGATTCAATAAGATGTATGGTAGAATCCCAGATGAGATCAAACCAACTGAATCCTCTACCAAGATTACTTATGCCAATGAATTTGAGGAAGATTTCTCCCTTCTTTTGAGGGAGAGAAGATCCACCACCTTGTTGTCCATGAAGGAAGAATCCATTGAGGTTGAATCCAATATCTTGGCATCAAACATGTTAAAGACTAGATCTAATAAAGACAAGAGTAAACAGAGAGAATATTCCCCTTCCTCCTCTAACCCAGCCACATACGATCCCAAACTTTATGAAATGACAAAAACTTTGAAGGATCTGACATCTCAAATAGCTAAGATGAAATGGGAGTCTAAATAACCAAACAAAGCTTTTCAAGGGGCTGGAAATAGAAATCCAAATCAGTTTAGAAGGCCTAATGATGCACCTCAGATAATGTAGAGAGAAAGGATGAATGTTGATGATCAAAGGGTAGAAAAACCTTTCCAAAACAATCATATTGAGGAGATAGATGTAGACAGTGGTGTTGTGGATGATACTATTGTTGTACTTTTCAATGAAACAAATTTTTATACTAGTCACTTATTGCACCAAGAATATGAGGTAGCACAATTGTCAAATCAATTTGATAATCAAATAGGGGAAGAGGGAGTTATTCAAGGCCAACCCCAGAAGAAGTATGATTTTAGGCCTAGAGTGAGAGCTCCCAAAGACACTACCTCTAGTCAAAACAAACAGGTTGAATTTCCTCCCAAGCCAAATCCAAGTAAAGGTGTGTCATCTAAAGCTCAGGAACTTCCCCTATCTAAACCTGCAGTCCCTAAAATAAAATAATTTTATAGACCACCAGCCTCTTTCAACCTAGAGCATGAGTTGAGGAAGATCAAGATCCCTGTTTCATTGACCGAATTGATGAAGAATGAACCTTTCAAAAAATCCATCATGAAAGTTCTGAAACCAACTACTTCTATTGAATCTTCTGACATATTTAGTCTGCAAGATGAGAACCCATCCATTACTGTGGGTCCACACATTGAGGATGGATCTGATGCTTCTCCACCATTCTATATATCTTTAAATGTCCATGATAAGATACTACATAACTGTCTCATGGAATCAGGATCCTCACACAATGTTATGCCCAAAGTTGTTATGGAAGAACTAGGTCTAGAGATCACCAAACCCTACCAATACTTGTACTCCTTTGATTCTAAGAAAGTAAAATGTCTGGGATGGATAAATTATATGGTGGTTTCTTTGGCACAATTATCAATGAAGAGTGTAGTAATGGACATTGTTATGGCTGACATTCCCTTGAAGTTTGGTATGCTCTTATCCAGAACTTGGGCTAAGAAGGTTGGAGGATCATTACAAATGGACCCCACTTATGCCACCATCCTTTTGTTCGGAGGGGAACATAGGAGGCTATACAAAGAGGTAAGATTATCCTATATCATCAGTGACCATCAGAACCTTAGAAATCACCCAATTTATGTTCTTCAGGGTGAGATCGACTCATCTGTTTTTCATTTAAACAATGACAGGCCCGAAATATCAGTCATCCAATGAAAAGATCATCAACTGACCGATCAACAAAACAAAGTATGGAATATTTATTTCTATGGCTCTTCATCAAAGGAAGGCTATAGGGTAGATATACTCCTCATTTCCCCTTCACAAGAGGTAATAACACTCTCTTATAAGATAGATTTTGAAACTACTAATAATATAGTTGAATATGAATCTCTCATGCTGGGATTGAGGACTGCCAAAGACATGCCCATTGATTATTTAGCAGTTTTTGGTGATTCTGAGTTAATCATCAATCAAGTCAAGAACATCTATCGAGCTAAACAACATAGGCTCAAGAAATACAAAAACAAGGTATGGGACCTAATTGACCTTTTATTTCTAGAATTTCTTTGTGGGTCGATAGAATCAACACCAATAAGTCTTTGGGAACCTCTCCATTTAAACTTTTCTATGGTGTATACGTTGTCTTTCCCACCTAGCTTGGTATACCAGTCCTAAAATTGTTATAGGAAGAGATTGAGGATCCAAATGACATCAAAAGGAAAATCTTCCATATTATAGTGGTTCAACAATAGAGAGAAGCACTGGATCAGAAGACTGAAGCATACAATAGAAAGATCAAATCATCCTTTGACAAGAAAACCAAGAAAGAGATATTTTAAGAAGGTGACCTGGTTTTGAGGTGGGGTTCCAAAAAGGATGAGAAGTCCAAGCACGATAAGTTTGATAACCTTTGGTTTGGCCCTTTTAAGGTGGTTGAGGTTTTGGACAATAACACATTTATCTTGCACAATATAGATGATGCAAAGATCTTCCGAGAACCAATAAATGAGCGCTTCCCGAAACATTATTTTGTTTAAGGATGAGGGAAGGTCCCTCTTGTACCATAGATGCTTTCCTTTTATTTTTTCATTTGATTAGTTAGTTTTGTGTGAATAAAGACTCCATATCCCAACAAAGGCACTAGGGTGTAGTTGTTGTTTTGGACTTCATAGATGCATGGTTGAGAAACAGTGGCAGAGATACATGCCCGACAAATAGAAATAGAGGTAAGTTATAACCAGTGGGAGTGAGGTTCTGAAAGGTAAGGCACTTGGTCTACTATCCTTAGCACCTCATAGGGAAATGTTATCCCCGGTTGGAGCCAATGTTGTAACCTAGGTCTGCACCCCTGCCCTTTTCCCTCCTTTACCCTTTACATCCATCAATTCTGAGTTTTGTGGTGGCTTTCTTAGCTTATTCTCCATTATTTAATCACTCAACTTCATGGCCCCCGCTCACCTTTACTTATTTTGCACCATCTTTTTTCTCTTTCTTGAAGGGTGATTTCATGTTCTGGTTTGAGTTTGAAATACCTGTCATCATATTTTATACTAATTGAGCATGCAACAAGTCCACCAATTATTTTATGTGTGTAGTAGACATCTACGTCCATCAACTCCTTTGTAAGCTTAGTAAGCTTCCACAGAAAAAGGCATCAAATCAAAGCAGTCAATTTCAAGCTTAGAATTTAATCCAAACAGATAGGTCAAATATTCAATGGTGGATATCCAACGGTCGATACATATCAACGGTTCTCGTGCATTCAGAGCCTAAAAATCATGTGGGTTTTAACAGGATTGACTCCGCGACTTTGACATTCGGGTGTCTAAACATGCCATTGGTTCAAATCTTCTGAAGTGTCCAGACGCCAAAAGTGTCGAAGCCTCTGAAGCTTATAAGTACCGGATCCCAAAGTGTCAGAGTGGGCCCTCATTTCCACGTCACCTCATGAGTTACTTCCTCCAGGAGGTTTTACTTCAAGACAAGAATAGAGCCCTGAAATGCCGAAGTGGAAGAGACACGTGGCATCTATTAGTTCTTGACACATGGAATCTATTAGTTTTTGACACATGGTACCCATTTTAGAACATTTGGGGTCAACATGTGCATTATTTCAAGTGACATGTGTCACCCTCCTTTCTGTGACACATCAGCAATTGACGTCAGACCGTCGTGTTAGATTTGGGAGGTTTTCAAACGCAGCACTACAGGTCTCCCAAATTTCTAAACTCCTGAAATCTTTTAATTATTAAAGTATTAATCTCAGGTTAATTAGCCTAAAATAAGCACGGATTAGTGACTTCACAAGATTAGCACTCTGGGAGATTTAGATGTAGCGCAAATCGCAAACCTTCGAACATCAAAATTCCAAAGTGGCTCATCCACATTTATTGCATATTTGAAAATTTTAAAAAGGGGCACCAAACTAGGAATGGGGAAACTACACGTCCAATCTCCAGAAAAGCGCAACATAACTTGCTTATGTTCTCCAAGAGATAAGTGGGGAAAGACATGACCACACTTCCAATTGTCTCCAGTAGCCTCCAACAGTGCACGAGTGTTCCATGATCGATACATAACTCAGTTCTATCACTCTTGGTCATTTATTTCATATCTATGTTCACTCCAACGCATGCATCAATCCAGTTTCATTGTCAGTAGCAGTTTTCAGTTATTTAATTGCAAGATTCTTTCAGATTAAGGCATAATTAGTAGTCTTTTTTGTGTGATAAGAACCACTCCTTTTTATTTAATTCAGGCTCAAAGTATACATTAAGTGACTCTAGCCAGTGTTTAGTGAAGTTAATAATTTTTTTAACAACAAATGTGGTATATTTAAGCCTCAGTCCCAGATGGACGAGAGCTTTTGTAACTCTGATAAATAGGCAGTTTTTGCATGTTTTAGGGGTTCAGTTTTTGGGAGAAGAATATAAGCAGCAAAAGGGTTGGACTTGCTCAGAAACCTGTAAATTTCTCTACCTAGTGAATATATGTTGATGAAAGTTGTGTTCTCTTACTCAAATCTTTATGTGTTTAATCTTGTCTTGAATGCAAATTTTGTGATGCGTGCAATGTACATTTCATTATTCTTTCAGCCATTGTTTTAGTTCATCTTTTTGTTGATTCTGCAACCTGTTATATAGCTATTGTTTTGCAATATACCAGATATATAAAATATGCAGAACATAAATGAAATGCTAGAAATGACAGAATAACAGTAAAATATCCAGCATAATCTTCACAATACACATAAATGATATACGAAATAGCAACAGAAATAGCACTTTGAATCAGATAGCAA
>ML807121.1:92362-124712 GCA_009831015.1 Picea engelmannii
CAGGAAATCTAGGTCGGTCCGTACACAGGTGATGTCTGATGCGCTACCACTCGAAGGGGTACCAACAGGGGTTACAAGGGTGGCCAACAGACGTGCGCTTAAGAACCACTTGTATTTCCTGCATGTATGAATCCCTCAACCGCAGGTTTATGCGCGTGACGACAGATCTCTGTGGATTAAAGACGCCGGAATACGTCTCTACCCTGAAAAGAAAAATACCCACAATTTCTTCCAAGGAAGGTGCTCTGATACCACTTGCAAGATACCAGATATATAAAATATGCAGAACATAAATGAAATGCTAGAAATGACAGAATAACAGTAAAATATCAAGCATAATCTTCACAATACACAGAAATGATATACGAAATAGCAACAGAAATAGCACTTTGAATCAGATAGCAATGTTCACAGGCCTCTTCGAGGGGGCAACCCCCAGTCGAGCAGTGCTCTGTTACAATAATATCCAAGCTAGGGTTTTTCATACCCTCGACCCTTATTTATACTAAATATGTCTATTAAAAGAAGCGTCTAGAGGAAGATCCTTCTAGAAGCGGAAGCTTCTATTAGGTCTTCTTACATCCGCCTTATTCTATTTTATTGAAAGGTCTTATTAATATTGACCTTTATTACATCCGAATACATTGATCTACCTATGTGCGGGTTAGGACCTTAACATGTTTAGAGAAAGATCTACTATTTGGCAACTTGTTGAATGATTTGCATCTAGATACTTGTCTAAGTCTTAAGATATTATTTTATGTCTTTATTCTCACATAGCAAGTGATTCATTGCATTGTTTGTCATTGTTTCCTGTGTTTGTCCTTTCATATTCCCAATTGTCTATTAATACCCATACCATTAGCAAAGGAGAACCTACTTTTATACTATGTGGCATGTCCTACCAGATTACCATCTTTGAAAACCTATCCTTAAGCTGACCAAAAAACCTATCAAAAAAACAATCATTATAAGCTTGATGTGGCCTAGCTCTACCCTTTAGCAGTCAGGTGAAAACTTTAGGACCAACAAGAGTTACACCCATCGTCAAACCCTAGAGGTTCCTCTCCACCTCTCGGAGACCTCTCACTATGAATTCATGCTCGGTTGTCGCCTGTGCATCTCCGTGACGCCCCAATGTTGGAATCTTTGTCGGATGTGACGCACCTTTGTCTAGATGATGAAAACAATGTGGTTTAGATCCCTCAGTGTACAACAAAAAACATATAAAAAAATAAAAATATATATTGTTACAAGGTTATGATATTTTATACCTGATGTGTCCCACTGTATGCCCTAAGGAAGTACCAAGTCCACACTACCTATGAAATATATCCGAGCATAAGGGAAGTCCTCAATCACCACCAACTACCTCCTCCACCATGTGAACAATTCAACAGTGAATCTAAAAGTCAAGGGATGATTCCCAAACCTGGGGGAGAAACTAGTCCACCTCTCCATGAAAGGCTCGGTCACATTGTGTGATATCATTGCAACTTGTGGTTGTATATGGGGAATCCTCTCTAATAAAGACGAGATCAATAAATAACCATATCCAAAAAAAAAATTCCTTCTAGTCCCGCATTTGGATATCTGCCCTTTGACATTCCTTAGGAACCCTGCACTCCAGTTGAATAGCCTTGGTTCCAAACATTGAATCGAATAAGAGATTTGGTATTTAGAATCTAGATGGGCACTAGTCCTCCCCTCCAACTTGGTGATAGTGAATAGGATGGATCAAAGTGATAGATATCTCACATCTTTTATAACGATCCTTATTCCCACCAATCGTGACCCTAGTATATAGTATTCAGAAACATATGCCTCGATTGGTTATGGAGTAGCCCATTTTCCAAAAAAATGTGTGGGCACCCCTCTCCTCTATATCCTCATAAAACATTATACATATTCCATTTCAATCTCAAGCATATGTGTCCCTATTCAGAATGCTTACTCACCGTCGTCCCATAGACCAATCAAGTATTCAAGCAAGAGCACTTCTTTCCTCATGTTCTGAAGTTTGAAATACTTGAAAAAGCCACAATTGTGTAAGGTCACCGTCACTTGAGGTTCTTGAAGAGTTTTGATGTCATCAAAATCTTTCTCACGTCCTTTCCACTCGATCATGGTTGGCTATGGATAAAACCTGCAAATACATCAATTAATCATCATTAGCTAAACCCTCAATGAAACAAATTGCCTCTTTTTAGCGTAAAAATAAAAAACAAGTTAAGTTATGCGCCTATCTCTTCCTCAAATAATCAAACATAGCACTAGCGCACCCTCAAAGTACACACTAGGGCATTGAAATCATGATTGACGCTCTCCTCAAAGCCTTGAAGCAGCGTTGATCCAGTTTAGTGCTCTAGGGCTTCCTAAGGAGACTAGAAAACCTAAACTAAAGGCTGAAATGCAATAAAAAGGCATGAAAAATGATGAGGAGAAGGAAACAATGAACCTGGTCTAGACGGTTCTAAAAATGGTCTCCCACATCCCCTGCAATCAACGCTAAAACAAATGCTCTAGAAAAGGTAAAAATACAAAGACTAGAGGAGAATGGTAAAAAATAATTTTTGACCTAATTTGATATTTGATATGTCCAATTTGGTCATTTATCCTTATTATAAGTCTATTTTTGGGTTTTTTATTATTTTTTCGAGAAATTACTAATATTTTGTGCCCAGAACAACTTATTTTTATAGGAATTTGAGCAGAGTTTTTTCGATGAGCTTGTAACACCAATGAGATTAGTATTTGTTCTTTCTCACGCTCACAAATACATGAGAATGTAATTGAGTATACTTTTATCACTTATTCTGACTCGTAAAGGTTATACGAAAAAGGAACCCCCTGGAGTCTCCTTTAAGTTTTTTTCAGACTCTCTAAACATGAAAATATTGTTGAGTGATCTTGCTTCCTTTCACATTTGTTAAAAGGTTCGAAGGGGTGTATTATGAGTAATATTTTATGTCTTTTTCAGACTTTGGAGACTAAAATTACAAAAAAGGACAACCCTGGGGTCACCTTTAAGTTCTTTTCAGACTCTCTAAATATGAAAAACCACTAATTTTTCCTTCTCTTGACTCATTAAACTACACATTGAAGGGCCCATATCGGGACGAACCCTTACCTCTTCCAGTTTTTTAAACAAAGGAAGAGGAACTTAATGAAGGTGAGTATATAGAGCATGTGTTATCCTCCTTGAGCTCGTTAAATTAAAAATAGGTACTCATCTATCTGGATGGGGGGGGAAATTGATGGAAGTAGGTCCAATGTCTTGAAAACTTTTGTAAACAGCTCTTGCAGTTGCCCTCAAATACGACGCTTGTTTTCACCTCCACATTGAACACTTGGATAATCTTCTAAACCTTTGCATCGAACCAATCCTATGAGTCTTTCCACTCCTTTGAACCATCCAAATAATGCCTCAACACTCACTACATTATGTTTTTGTCCACTCTACGTTTATGTTGGCAAGTCTCATGTTGTGCCTTAGTGTTCAAGGGAAGTTTCTGCCTCGAGAGTCAACCATCTAAAAAATTACAGGTTTATGTACCTGTGACAGTCTGTGTTCATCTCCTTTATCTCACCACTTTCCCGTGTCAGTTTCATGTCGATGATGAGGGATACATCAAGGCCCTCCTTCGATGAGTTTTTTCCTATCGACTTCAACACATTATCCGGGAATTAGACTTAGAAACTAGTTAGTACCTTGGGACCTTCGTGCCTCAATGGTAGGCCTCCTCGCTTATGACAGTAGGTTTACATCATTGAACTTTGATCGGATGATTCCACGAATTTTCGAACTCAACTCATTTAATCACATTCGTTGGATTGTACTAGGGTACCTTGGGAGTCATTTGTAATGTCCTCGGCCACCAATCCACCTGTCAGGAAACACTACCACGCAGAACATTCTCATACTTATATATATAACATGCATATTAAATCTATTTAACATATTTAATCAAACAATATAGAGTAAGCACATGATTACTGTTAATATACATCATCAAGGACATTAACAATAACTCATATGTGAAACAAAATACATGATAACATATAAGCATCACAGGCATGCAAAACATAATATTAAGCACAAACTGATACTTCTCTTTGAAATTGTGGTAATTCCACCAACCACATGCAGACCTTCCACAAACCTCCTAGCCTTAGACCTCACTGCTCATCACGCTCAATAGTGGGTCAACCCCAAGCTGGAACTAAGCTCCACCCAAGGTAAGGGAATGCTAGGATAGGTTGAGGTTACAGGAAAAACTGCACAGAGCAATTGGAAGGATTCTCCCCAGGAGCCTTCTTACACCCAATACTCACGAAATCTCATTCCCCACATGCATGTTTCGCATGGTAGTATACACCTTCACAAGCTCAGTCCATCGGTGCTTCACCTCCCTCTCTGAGCCTCAGAAATAGGATGGATCAGGAAGTCTCAGAGCTCTGTATATGCTGTTGGACTCTCTCTGAGAGAAAATCATTTCCCAACAACCTCTCTCACCTGAAGAGAGTTGCTCACAGACCTGAAAACCTGCCTCTTCAACCAGTTTTCAACTCAATTCCCGCAAGGCGAGGATAACAACCACAACCACTGGTCAATTCCAATCAGAACACAGAGAAGGAAACAACCCAAAGGTGGTTCGGGTACGGACTCTACTCTTTAAGAGTAGTTAGGCTCGGCTCACAGGACACATAGGTGACATGGCTCAATCCACATAGAGGACGAACATAGACTTCTATCGTTCAGACCGAGGTGAATCGGCTTTCCAAAAAAACATCATAGGCTTCCCGCCCCAAGCTGCATGAGGCACACAGAACACAGACCCCGAACTCCCCTCGGTTCAAAAATATCACGGTGGAATGGAGGACGAACCCCCTCCACGGTTCAATATTTGGGTTAAATTGCATGTGCCAAGGCCGAAACATGTTGTCCATGAGGCTGCATGTGCTCCATAGCATGCCTTCCCTTTTTCACATGTTCCCCTTCCAAGAACTTAGGATAAAAACATACATTTATCATAACTGTGCTAATAATAATAAATCATTATTCCCAAGGACTTAAGCCCCTAAGCTTAGCCCCTAGGCTCAACACTTAGCCTCTCTTTCCAACCTTTCAGCCCCTTTTCCCTTACCCACCTTGTGGAAGCTTAGTCCCCCATCACTCTGTATTCATATTCGGTCTTCACGCGACGATGTTTATTCTTTATTAATGTCCTGCTTATTACATATACCAAAACAGGCTCCTGGCCTTAACACTTAGGCTCTCCGGCCTAATAAACACATAAGCCTACCAGCTTATCAATACTCATCTCACCAGCCTAAAAAACATGAGTTACAATTCATAAACATGATTACGATAGGGCTCGTCCTTGGGGATATTACACCATTGACATCACTGGTGACTTCCCTTGCACTTGTTAAAGGTTTACCTAAATGAGCAGTAATCAAGTGGTTTCTACCATGTTCAACATCAAAACATCTATTCCCATGGATAGATTCCTACCACATCGGGATTGGGACAAAAACCATGGGTTGAGAATTCATTTTGATATCTTCTTTTCCCAGGTTGTGAAGGAAGTCATTTGAGCATGCTGATATGTATGTTGTCACATAGAACCATGTTGTATTGGTTTGTGGGTATGTTTTATCATCTCGTAGCTCCACTGCGTATTTTTCATGGCTACAATCAATTCATGTCATAGAAGTATGGGTCCACATTGTATCTTGGTGGCCATACCCTTAGTCAATATCATCATGGATCCGTAGTGTATTTATTGGCGACCATACTTTGAATCATTTATAGTCTGAGCATAGGTATGTCTGCCTCAAGAATGGAACACATATTAACATTGTTTTATGGTTGTCTACAACTTCTACCAAGTTCCCCAACTCCATACCCTTGCGTCTAAGAATCTACGAAGTGTTTCGTCCATAGGCTTTCATTTTCTGGCTTCACACTTTGGGGGACAATCTGTTACACATCAAAATTACTCACTTCAATAATGTCACATTCGCATTGTCGTAAGTGTCACACTTTTGTCACAAGTGTCGTAAGTGTCGCATTCTGATCATGTAAGTTTCCCATCATGAACGACACCATGAAAACCCTTGATACAACCCCTAAAACATGTTAGAAGAAGAAGCCCCATCATTTGATAGTTGGAACAAAGTGTTTTTCTATGGGAATTAGTCATCTTGGAAACTTTTGGAAGATCAACACTCCCCTACTCATATACAGCGAGTGCTAGTGCTCTTTGTCTATCTAGCAAGGAGCGTTGTAGCACTTTGTTTCCCATTGTAAGAGAGCATCGAACTGGTTGAGAAAATCTTGCAATAAATCCCCTTTTTATCTAAAGACAACTATGGATGGATCGAGTTGGTTTGGCTCGAATCTAACCCTTAGGATGCATCTAAGGGAGATATCACAATTGAAGGAGTCATATCCTCAACTAATACCAATTATAACCAAGGTGGTTGAACCTCTCAAAGCCTATAAATGGAGGCATTCTCATGGGGAACAAGGAGGGAAAATAATCAACAAAGCATTGTTATTATGATCGTGGATATTTCGAGAAAGGGGTTGGACAAGGAGGACTTGGAGAGGATGTTGCAACATCATCTGAAGATTGTAAGTGTCTTTTTAAAGTTCTCATCAATATACTTGGCCTATTTTTCTTCTAGTACGTGTTTACATGTACTTGTCTATGTTTGTTTTAATATTCATAGATAGATCGATCTTGTCTAATCCATTATAGTAGGAGATAGTTTTTCATCTCTTGTCATCCATTGCAGGTATTGTTTATAACTTATGGATTGGAGCAGCGTGGAAAAACTTTGAAAGTGAGGTACATAATACTATCTCTCCTTTTCTCTTTTTCGATGGGAATAATTAATCTATAGCAATGGTAGTGTCTAAAGTTAGTTTTCTATCTTGGTAGAGGGGTTTGTACTCCAAGGAAAAATTCACCTGTTCGTAGGGGGATTATTCTATAACAACATGCTCAAGAGTGGTATAAGCATGGCCACCAAAATCAAGTAAACTACATATCCATGAGTAATGAAATCATAACTGATGTCCATGGCCATGAAAAATGTACACAATGGATCCATGTAATATATATAAGTATCAATCACAACCACAAGAAAAATACACAATGGATCCATGTAATATATATAAGTATCAATCACGACCACAAGAAAAATACACAATGGATCCATGCAAATGTAGATCATAGCCACAAATGGATACACAGTGGAGTTATGTATCAGAATCAATTAGAGGATATCTAGAGCCAATGGAGTGAACAAATTGATCCTCTACAACTACAAATGTCAAATAGGTTGGTAAAATCAATACAAGTTGGGTAGGAGCAAAAAAGAGGTGATGCCTGTACTTCACCCGAGGTCTTCAAAACAACCCGTCGTGGTATGAGTCTACATTATGAAAATATATGTGTTGAATTCAAACATAATGAGACATCGTTTGATTATTGGTCATTCATGTATACCGTTAACAAATGCAAGACAACCCATCGATAATTATAATGGGCATCAATGTACCTAGTGCAATCTAACAAGTGTGAATAAAGGATTTTATGTTGAAAACCTAATAGAATATACCGATCAAGGTACATTGATATATTCCCACTATCAATAGTGAAGGAACCTTCCATTGATCATTGCAAGCCCTAAGTTACAAAAAATGACTCTAGATCCATGTCCCAGAGAAAGATGTGTTGAATTCGATAGGGAGAGATCTGTTGGAAGGAAGGCATTAAGGCATCCTCCATCATCCAGCATGAGGAGTAGTAGAAGGCCAAAGATTTGGAAGAACTAGGATGAAAATATTGAAAGAACCAAACCAAGGTATGACTCCATCATGTACCAGATGGAATAGCACATGGCATAGACTCTTTGAATAGTACCTAATGATGAATACTACTGACAAAAATGATGAATCCACCAATGGGGTCAAATGGAAACCAAGGTACCGAATGAATTCCTATGTGTGATAATGGTTATTGAAGTTGAACACAAGGGAAACCACTCAGTTAGCGACCAATGATGATTTTCATCTACTGAGTGCAAGGTCACCTATCAATTATGTAAATAGGTCAAGGTTCCAATTCTAGGTCACACTCTCAGATAAATGTGTCATAGTCAATAAAATCAGACCCACTAGAAAGAAGTCAATAGGGACCTTCTATATTAGCACGAGTGAGATACAAAGATACTTGTGAAACTGAGACATACTTTACACAAGGGAAGGCCAACTTAGAAATTCAAGGATTTTGTAGAGTGTCTGACATAGGTTGACTTCCCTTGAACAGAAACATGACACAATGTGACTTGGGAAACATTG
The DNA here is from genome assembly GCA_009831015.1 of Picea engelmannii. NCBI lineage: Eukaryota > Viridiplantae > Streptophyta > Pinopsida > Pinales > Pinaceae > Picea > Picea engelmannii. Next base: position 100,740 of record ML807121.1, read on the forward strand.
ACTATAAACTGGGATACGTCTGCAACATAGGAGGCATCAACAAATGCTCCATATGGCTGGAAGGATAACCAGTCTAGAGGAGATTATGCTCAAAAATGAGAAAAAAGGCCTCATAAATCCATACTAAACCTAATAATGAGGTAACGAATCATAACATTGTGCCTTGTTCAAGGGAGATACAAGTAGCTACCATATAAAAAACAAGACTCATTCCCATTCTTATTTTTTTTTCTTTTGTCTTTTTCATACCATAAAGACTAAAAAGGAATAAAAGAATGCTATAGTACAATGGAGGAAACAAACATTGTGGGTGCTCAAACTAGTTCCATGTGTAAGGAACATACCTATGCTCAATGCAAGGAAACACATGCAGGATATGGATGTTGGGGGAAATTTTCCTCTTGGGATAAAAGGTGTCAAGTCTCAAATGATAGTATTGCAACGCTGGTAACTTTTTGATGCAGAATTCCACCTCTGCCTCGACAGAGTCTCTGCGTGACCTCCCGGTCTTAAGGATCGTTCAGTTTATTTTATGAGATGAGGTGGCTCCTTTTGACTCCCTGCTAGAATCTCCTTTCAATCGATCCACAGGTCCTTTCGGAAGCTCCCCTGTGTGAATAACACTAGGCGTGATCTCCACCTTTCCCAAGCGACTACAGCGCTATGACCAAGGCCCAATTCCAAAGGCGCTTGTCGCCACTCGCAATGTCACGAGTTCATGAGTCGAAACTCCTGACTCTTCCTTCCCAATCTCGTGATACCCGAAATCACAAAAATGGGTATAGCTCCTCCTTGTTAGCGCCCTCCACATGTAACCATAGGATAGGGCTTAAATACCAACGCCTTTTGCAACTCGCACCTTCGTGAGTTCATGGGTTGAACTCTCATGCTCTCCTGTTGCGATCTCCCGAGACATGAGAAGTCAATGCTGGGTTGACTCCTCCCTTGACGCTTTTTGCTATTCGCAACCTCGCAGGTTGAAGTGTCGAGCCTTCACACTCTTATCCCGTGAATCCCTGAGATGCAAGAATTCAACGCAGTGTTGACTCCTTTCTCCAGGAGACACGTATCCACCTATCAACCACGCGGGTGCCACCTTGTGGTTCTGCCACATGTCCACATTCGTGCCTCGGCTCTCAGCACTTCATGATTTCTGCAGTCAAGACAAGGTCCTCTCAACCTTTGAACCTACGAATGAGCGATATGCACGATGAGGCTCTGATCCAATGGTCCTCCGTGACCTAGATCCAATGAATGTCCTTGCTCCTCGTGATTTCATGACTTGGAGCACCCAACTCTTGGGTTCTTACCTTGCAAACCTCCGAGTTCGCGAGATCCCTTGATCTCTGCCACCTGTCCTCCTTAGATGGACGGTCCCGATCTTCTTCGCGACTTCGCAACTTGTGAAGTCTAAGAACTTCCTTCTCTGACCTCTAGTGTCTAAATCCTCGATAGAAAGGATCTCGTAACACGCATCCTCTCTAAGATGAATGGCTCATATTTCCTCTGGACTTCGCTACTCGTGAAGTCAAGATGCTCACCTCTGTGAGTCCCGGTGCCTGAATCTTCGAAATGGATGATTCTGTGACATGCATCCTCCCATATATGGATGACTTAGATCTATTTCGCCTTGTCGCAATTTCTGAGGTCGAGTGCCCAGACTCTCATCCTCCGGATCCCCGAACTCCTAAGCGTCAATATCCCGATACGAACTCCTTCTCGGGATTTTCGCTTATGCTGCTCTTCACATGAGGTTTAAACCTCATGCAAATATCGACATATCCAACGGTTTTCAGTTGTTTGGACCAAGATCTGATGGATTAGACCTAACTTCCCCTGTGCTTTTCCTACGCTGCCTCCTAGACACGAATCCACGGTCCAGATTCTCTCGGTTGATCTAACGGTAGCTATTGCTCCTCCCGAAATTTGGCGCTTTCTTCCCAGACTTGGAATAATTTCAAATTCTCAAAGGCCTCGACCTTTTTTCATCTTCTCTACGAGCTCTTCACCTTGAGTCTCACCTACGCGTATAAAACTGTTGCTTCTCCTGAGCTTAGCTCCCAAATCCTTGAAGGATTCTGACTTCTACGCTCTTGTAGAGTCTTCGCACACACAAAGGTTATATCCCTTCTGAGATTCTCTAAGACTCAGACCTCTAAGGAAAATAATTCCTTCTTCCTTTCTCCTACAGATGGAGAATTTGGATGCCCTCCTGGCTATCCCCTACTCAAGCAACCTCTTGCTAAGTGTTTTAGGGTGTTCAACAGCCCTGCAAAGATCCTTCAGTGGACTCTTCTTCTGTTTTCCTAAACTCAAAGAGTTCTTTTCCTCTCTTTGCCTATATACACACTGTCTCAATGCCCTCCTAGCAGAGTTATACAGAACTCAGAACCGAGCTTCTGTCTTCTTCTGAACTCATAGCAGATTTCTTCTTCTATGCACTCCTTGCACCTGCTCAATGACGACCTGGCAGAGCTTTACAGAACTCCTCAGAGATTTTGTCTACAACTGTGTTCTCCATAGCCTTGCCTCCTAAGGTGTTCAACAACCTCCAAGGTCTTTCCTGAGTTGATGATTTCAGCTTCTATGCCCACATGGCATGTCTTTGTCTGACTCCGCAGAGTTTGGAAGTGCTTCTATGCACTGGTATTCAGAGTCCGCGGCACTCTGTCACGCCCTCCTGGAATGAAACCACAAAGAACCTCTCAAGAATGAAAATCGAACAACTCTTTGAAAATGCCCAAACATAGCATACATCTACAACATACAATTAACATGCAAAGACATTCACACAACACAGACAATATGCAGGAAAAACTTCTCTGGTTTGTATTAATAAAAATGCCTTTTTTTTACAAGGTGTTCTGAGCACGAACTTCAACAGAGTATCGGCTCCTTCTCCACTCTCTCTTGTGCATCTCTAACTATTTTCCAAAATGAGATCGAAATTGATCTTTTACATGCGGGGGCTCTTTGAGCTCTTCCCTCCGATCTACCTACCCTATTCAATTACATTGAATAGGTTGTCTAGTCCAGAATTCGATCTAGATCTCAGCCTTACAAACATTAAAGGCCTACCTACTCTAATGCCTTCATAAAGGCACGACTCCATGGCTCAACAGCCTACAACTTTAATTACATTCATATTTGAATTTGAAAACGAGGGCTACGCCTCTCTTCAACACGTGATTTGAAACTGCTGATGTGCCTGGCTAGCTGGCTGGCTAACGTGGAGAGATGCTCCTGCATCATACTCCGCAGCTGCAAAATTCATGAGCTCCTGCTCATGAGCTTCCTCTCTCAGTTTTGGAAATACTCCTGGATCCCAAACAAATTTTTGGAGTTGTTCATCTGCTCCATCTCCCTGCTGCTGTTGCTTCTTTCCTTCTGCTCAGCTTCTCCTTGTTGACAATTTCCGTTGACCTGATAATCAGCTCCCTGATCATATTGATCACTTCATCCAGTGGCTCCAGTGGTTGGCTCTGCTCATGTAGTGTCCTCGGCTGCAAAATTTTTCTGTAATCTGGTAGGTCGCAATGATCTCCCATGCCTGCTTCATTAGTTGCTTCCAACTTCGTCTGTTGGATGTGCACACTCTGCACTTTCACCCTTCTCTCCAGGGCTTCAATCTGTTCATACAGTTCAGCCAAACTAACGCTATCTGCTTCTTCTTCTTCTTCCAAAAACTCCCATGTTGTATTCCTTTCAGCTACCTAGCCAGAAGTATTGAGCCACTCCTCGGAATGCTCATCCTTCTCTTTTTCTGCTTGTGCAGCTTCCCAAATCTGCTCCAATGCTTCCTTCCTGACAGTCTCAGCTAGATGTCCTTCTTCTGCTATTGCTGCATCTGCAACACATATTTCTTCCTCCCCTTGGGAAAATGGTAGGAATATTTTGATTCCCCCAATCATCAGAAGATTTCTTCGATCTTCCTCCTCTGTCAGCTACATCTGCTGATCCAAACTCACCTCCGAGTTTATGAGACCTTCAGATAGTCTCATATTCTTATCCTTTCCCACATGGAAAATTGGGATTTTTCTGCTACCCTCCTGATAGTCTATGGAATCAACTGATCCCATATCTATTCCCTTTCCCACCTGGAAAACTAGAAACTCTCAGTTGCCCTCCTGGTAGTCTATGAGATCCCGTGGCGATCTCAATCCATTGCCCACCTGGCAATGTGAAATTCCCTGGCTGTCCTCATGACAGTCTATGAGATCCTCAACTGATCTCAACTCTTTTCCCACCTGGAAATCGGGAATTTCCTCTCTGCCCTCCTGGTAGTGCTTGAGATCTTCATCCGATCCCATTTCATCTTCAACATCGTTGAGATTTCTCCCAGTCTTTGGCTCACATAACTGAACCCTTTTCTCTGGTCTGTTGAGGTTTTCAGCAGGCCTCAACCACCATCTCAATAGCTTACACTGTCTTTGGACCATCAACTCTGGGATTTTCTTTCCAGCGTATCTTCGGCCTTCAGTAGCCATCTTGTTGTCCCTGTCTGCTCTCCTGGAAAACCTGTTGCTGTCACTCTGCACCCCTGAGTGTTTCAGCTTCATCCACAGTCTTCCTGACTGTCTTCTTCTCCTCTTCGCTTCACTTGAAATCTACATATGAAGTCTGGATCTGATACCACTTTTACATAGACACCACCTCTTCCTCAATAGAGTCTCTGCGTGACCTCCCGGTCTTAAGGATCATTCAGTTTCTTTTATGAGCCAAAGTGGCTCCTTTTGACTCCCTACTCGAATCTCCTTTCAATCGATCCACAGGTCCTTTCAGAAGCTCCCCTGTGCGAACAACACTAGGTGCAAGCTCCACCTTTCCCAAACGACCACAGAGCTATGACCAAGGCTCAATTCCAAAGGTGTTTGTCGCAACTCGCAATCTCGCGAGTTCGTGAGTCGAAACTCCTGACTCTTCCTTCCCAATCTCGCGATACCCAAAATCATGAAAATGGGTATAGATCCTCCTTGTCAGCACCCTCCACATGTAACCATAGGCTAGGGCTTAAATACCAGTGCCTCTCGCAACTCACACCTTCATGAGGTCATGGGTTGAACTCTCATGCTCTCCTGTTGCGATCTCCCGAGACGTGAGAAGTCAATGCCGGGTTGACTCCTCCCTTGATGCTTTTCTCTATTCACAACCTCACAGGTTGAAGCCTCGAGCCCTCACACTCTTATCCCACGAATCCCCAAGATGCGATAATTCAACGGACTGTTGACTCCTTTCTCCAGGCGACGCATATCCACCTGTCAACCATGCGGGCCCCACCTTGTGGTTCTACCACGTGTCCACACTCGTGCCTCGGCTCTCGGCACTTCATGATTTTTACAGTCGAGATGAGGTCGTCTCAACCTCCAAACCTTTGAATGCGTGATATGCATGATGAGTCTCTGATCCAACGGTCCTCCATGAACTAGATCCAACATCTGTCCTTGCTCCTCGCGATTTCACAACTTCACGACTTGGAGCACCCAACTCTTGGGTTCTTACCTTGCGAACCTCTAAGTTCGCAAGATCCCTTGATCTCTGCGACCTATCCTCCTTAGATGGATGGTCCCAATCTTCTTCATGACTTCACAACTCGTGAAGTCTAAGGACTTCCTTCTCTGACCTCCGGTGTCCAAATCCCCGATAGATAGGATCTTGCGACACACATCCTCTCTCAGATGAACGTCTCAAATTTCCTCGGGACTTCGCTACTCGCGAAGTCAATATGCTCACCTTTGTGAGTCTCGGTGCCTGAATCTCCGAAATGGATGATTCCATGACACGCGTCCTCCCGTAGATAGACAGCTCAGATCTATTTCACCTTGTCGTGATTTCTGAGGTCAAGTGCCCGGACTCTCGTCCTCCGGATCCACGAACTCCCGAGCACCGATATCCCGATACTAACTCCTTCTCGAGACTTTCACTTCTGCTGCTCTTCATGTGAGTTTTAAAGCTCGTTCAACTCTCAACATATGCAACCACTGTCGACTGTTTAGACCAATATCTGATGGCTCAAACTTGTCTTCCCCTGTGCCTTTCCTACGCTGCCTCCTAGACACGAATCCACGGTCCAGATTCTCTTGGATAATCCGACGGTAGTTGTTGCTCCTTCTGAGATTTGGTGCTTTCTTCCTAGACTTGGAAGAATTTCAAATTCTCAAAGGCCTCGAACTTTTTTCATCTTCCCTGCGAGCTCTTCACCTTGAGTCTCGCCTGCGTGTATAAAACCGCTGCTTCTCCCGAGCTTAGCTCTCGAATCCTTGAAGGATTATGACTTCTGCGCTCCTACAGAGTCTTCACACACACAAAGGTGCTATCCCTTCTGAGATTCTCTAAGACTCAGACCTCTAAGGAAAATAATTCCTTCTTCCTTTTTCCTATAGATGGAGACTTTGGATGCCCTCCTGGCTATCCCCTACTCAAGAAACCTCTTACTGGGTGTTTTAGGGTGTTCAACAACCCTGCGAAGATACTTCAGTGGACTCTTCTTCTATTTTCCTGAACTCAAAGAGTTCTTTTCCTCTTTGTGCCTATCTACACACTGTCTCAATTCCCTCCTGGAAGATTTATACAGAACTCACAACCGAGCTTCTGTCTTCTTCTGAACTCACAACAGATTTCTTCTTCTGTGCACTCCTTGCACCTGCTCAATGCCCACCTGGCAGAGCTTTATAGAACTCCCCAGAGATTTTGTATGCAACTGTGTTCTCCACAGCCTTGCCTCCTGAGGTGTTCAACAACCTCCAAGTTCTTTCCCGAGTTGATTATTTCAGCTTCTGTGCCCACCTGGCACGTCTTTGTCTGACTCTGCAGAGTTCAGAAGTGCTTCTATGCACTGGTATTCAGAGTCCACAACACTCTGTCACGCTCTCCTGGCATGAAACCAAAAAGAACCTTTTAAGCCTGAAAATCGAACAACTCTCTGCAAATGCCCAAACATAGCATACATCCACAACATACATTGAACACACAACACAGACAATATGCAGGAAAAACTGCTTAGATTTGTATTAATAAAAGTGCCCCTTTTTTTTTTTTTTTAGAAATTGCTAATGAGAACACCTTGGTTAAAAGTATAAAATATATCATTATTTATTTTTTCCTCGCCCCTGCTGAAGACCTAGCTGCTGTCTCAGCTCTGCGCCTTTGGCCGTAGGCCAACACCTTCTACGCTGCTCCAGAGGATTTCTCAGTTGAAGCCCTGACAACCTGATAGATCGGAGAGCTTGGGCTATTGGGAGCAAGCCTGCGCAGCCCCGTGGATGTAGAGCCCCAACAGAGACTTACCAATGGAATCCAGCGGGGGATCTTCCCCTCCTCTCATCCCACCTCCAGATATTTCTGCATTCAAAGCATTGATTGTCGCAAGTTCGAAGCGCCCTCTCACGGATAGTCAGCAGAAGTTTGTCAAGAAATTAGATTCGATCCCCACAGTTTCCCTTCCTGAAGAAGAAACATACAAAGCTGCTCTGAATCTCGTTGAGAGAGGGTTAATAGGCCAGTTTACGGGCCTCTGGCCATCCCCAAAATTGGTAGAGGACTGGACACAAAGAAAATGGACACCCTTGATTAAAGAGGGGGTCAAGAGCTATTTTGTGGGCAAGGGGTTCTTCATATTTGTCTTCGAAAACCCAGATGACAGAAGCCTCATCTTTAGAAACGATCCTTATTTCATGGGACCACAAGGCCTGTACGTAAACAAATGGTCTCCCGACTTTGACCCCTCTCAGGATGTCCCCTCCGTTGTCCCGGTGTGGGTGCTACTTCCCCATTTGCCACTCCACTGCTGGAACCAAAAAACCTTCCAGATCATTTGTAACGCGCTCGGAAAATACATAGATCAAGCAGCAAGGAAAGATCAGTACTCATGCGCCCGAATCTATGTAGAAGTCAACCTAGAAGAGGGTTTGCCTGAAGCAATTAAGCTCATTGTTGCTGGGTGGACACACATCCAGGAACTGGATTACGAACAACTTCCTTTCAAATGCAGACACTGCCATGGTCACGGTCATTTTGCAAGGCACTGCAAGAAAAAAGCAGAGGAGAAAGCAGACAAAACAAACGAGGATCAATGGATAGTAGTTCAAAAGAATGCCCATCAAAAAAAGGGAAATGGCAAAGGGCATACCTCTGGAGCTCCAGGCAGTTCCAAGAACAATCGAGAAAAGGACACTACTCTGAAGGAATTAGAAAAAACTCAAATCAACCCAGCAGGTACGAATCAAGAAAACCAGGTACATACAGAAGCCCCTCCACCCAACAAAGAAGGGGGAGAAGCTATACAGGTAGAGGCCTCACAAGGTAGCCCCTCCAACCCATCTTATGTTGAAGTAACAAGGAAAAAACCAGTGGATAGTTTAGGTTCTTTAGAGGATGAAGCCTTTGAGCGTCCCTCCAAAAGAGTAGGCAGGAAATCTCGCAAAGAATTAAGGGAAGAGGAGGCAGAGAGACTCAAAGTCCAAGGAAGTCAGTCCACCATAGAAATTTCCATCGGAAGAAACACCAGATCAAGGCCTACAAAGGGAGGCCCTTCTCCCCCACTTAAGTAAATCATGAAGCTCGCCTCTTGGAACTGCAGAGGACTGGGGAATGCCTCCAAAGCTGAAGCAGTCATGGACCTCCAGAAAATAGAACCCTCAGACATCCTCATGCTCCAAGAGACGAAGATAGAAGGCCGAGTGCTTCTAGACATCAACAAGTCAAAGTGGAAGAAAAGTACAGGCAAAGCAGTAAGTTCAAGGGGCTCTTCCGGAGGGCTGGCAACTCTTTGGACAGAAGATTCATTTTTTCTTAACAAATCTCATGAAACTCAGCATTAGATCTTCACGGAGCTGACACATTGTGCAAGTAAGCTGACTATTTCTCCATTTAATCTTTATGTCCCTGTCACTTACGCTGAAAAATGAGAATGTTGGGCCTCCCTCTCAGCATTTTTAGAACAACATATCCCAAGTAACATTATCCTAGCAGGTGATCTAATATAGTTCTGAAATCAAAAGAGAAAAGGGGCGGCTCCATCAGCAGAGATCCGATGCTGACCTTTGTGGAAGAACTTTTGCAGCAATGGGACCTTTTAGACTTCAGTCCTATATGCGGCCTCTTCACTTGGTCCAATAACAGATCTGGGACAGAGCATATATCTGCACGTTTGGATCGATTTCTGGTTCAAGGCTCCCTTATTATGGATAAAAAGATAATCAAAACAAAAATTTTACCCAAGCTGACCTCTGATCACAAGTCGATCCAGCTTCTCCTCGAAGATGAAGAAGATCTAGGATCCCTACCTTTTCACTTCAGCCCCTTATGGATAGAGAGAGAAGGTTTTTTCAAAACTGTAAAAGAAGCCTGGGCCAAATCATTTTCAGGGTCCTCAAGTTTTGTGTGGGAGAAAAAACTGAAGGCTACAAAACAAGCTCTGAAGGAGTGGATAAAGAAACCAATCCCCACTCCAACCAGCATAAGGAAAGAAGCAGTGTGCGCTTTGGAGACCCTGCAAACAGAAATGGAAAGCAAAGAGATTACAGCGGATCTTCTGGAACAAGAAATAAAAGCCCAATCCTCAACATATCGATCCTTCCAAAAAGAGGAAGAATATTGGAGAATCAAATCCAGGAGTCTGTGGTTAAAAGCAGGGGATCGGAACACCTCCTTCTTCCACAGACAATATAGAGCTCGGCTGTCCAGGAACCACATCTCAGAAATAAAGACAATAGAGGGCTAGGTAAGCAAAGGCTTCACTCAAGTCAAAGCTGCAACGGACAACCACTTTAGAAACCTTTTTAGTGAGGGAACTCAGGCCCCCGAAGGAGAAATCGCAGATTTCCTCTCAAATATTCCTCACCTAATAAGACATGAAGACAACGCTTCCCTCACCAGCGAGGTAACAGAGGAGGAAATCATCAAAGTTATCTGGTCCATGGAATCAGATAAGGCACCGGGCCCAGACGGATTCACGATACATTTCTATAAAGTCTGTTGGAACATCATAAAAAGAGATCTTCAAAAAATGATAAAGGGGTTTATGAGAAAAGCTAAGATCAGTGGAGGAATCAATTCCACTTATCTAGCATTAATCCCCAAAAATTCCAATCCAGAAACATTTGCCAGATTCAGACCCATATCACTTTGTAACGCATCCTATAAAATATTGGCTAAATTGTTAGCAAGCAGGATCAAGCCTCTGCTCAAGAGGCTGATCTCCAGCCCCCAAGGAGGCTTCGTGGAAGGCAGACACATTCTCGACAATGTCATTCAAGTCCAGGAGACAATCCACTCCAACAAAAAGCGAAAAGAGAAAGGTATGTTGATTAAATTAGATATGGAAAACGCGTTTGATAGAGTCAATCATTCTTTTCTCATCAAGGTCCTCCTCTCCTTCGGATTCTCGCCCCATTTTGTCCAGCTTATAAATGCCTGCATCGATAACCCATGGATCGCCCCCCTTGTCAATGGCCATCCCTCTAACTTTTTCCAAGCCCGGAGAGGCATCAGGCAGGGCTGCCCCCTCTCTCCCTTCCCGTATATCTTAATGGCAGATACCCTCAGTAGAAAACTCTCAGCTGAAAGAATTGTTGGCTCTCTCCCTGGTCTAAAATCCTCCTCAGATGTCGTTCCTCTGAATGATGCTCTCTTTGCAGATGACTCACTTCTCCTCGGAGGTGCGTCCCCCAGAATAGCCAAAGTCTTTGATTCGGTCCTAAAAATCTATTGTAAAGTCTCGGGTGCTCTTATCAATGAGAGAAAGAGTGAAATCTACAGTTGGAACACAGGCCAACAAGATCTCATTAACATCACGAACATCCTGGGATTTAGAGGACATGCCAGCTGGGATCAGATTAAATACCTCGGCCTCCCTATTACAAATGGAGTCAATATAAGGTCGCTATGGTCTGATATTATTTGCAAAATCAAAACAAAGATCACAACATTGGGTGGCTATTGGTTAACCAAAGCAGGAAAAGTCATTTTAATCAAGTCTCAGTTGGTCGCACTCCCAATCTACCAATCTGCATTTTTACTGGCCCCCAGAAACGTCATGGAACAGATCTCTAAATTATTAAGGGATTTTTTATGGCAAGGTGGGAAAGGAAACGAAAGCAATATGCATTTAGAAAACTGGGACCTGGTTCGATGTCCGATAGCAGAGGGGGGTCTCCAAATTCGAGATCTCGCCCTTGTTAATCTAGCGATGGGTGGAAAATTACTCTAGAAAATGGCTCACGAGCCCAATCATCCGACCAACAAAACTTTACTGTCCAAATATGCCTGAAATTCGTCCTACAGAAACCTGCAATTTGACTCCTCTGTCAACAACACGCAAGTATGGAAACTCTATTGCAAAAGCAACACTTTTTTCAATAAATCCCTGTACACAGTGTCGGGCAATGGCAAGCGTATTTACATGTGGCAGGACAGAATAACGGGGAGAGATCCATTGGAGGGGAATGAAGACATAGCCGACATCAGAGAATGGCTATCACGCACAGGCAAAAGTAGACTTTACGATCTCTCGAATTGGGATTGTCGGGGAGAATGGGCCGGTTGGGATCTCAACGGCATACCAGATTGGCTAACACCTCAAAAAAATATCCTAGTCGAATTGTTGGAAGGCGCCACTCCTGAAAACCGCCATATGAGAGACAGTTGGGCTTGGGGACTGTCAGGCATCTACACCACAACAGCAGGATACAAAGCACTTCAGAATTCAAAGGACAGTAGTCACTCTCTGGCCTTTTGGAAGCTAGTATGGGACAATCTAGCTCTCCCTAAAGTGAATTTCTTTTTCTGGACGCTGGTGCAAAATAAACTACTTACAGGAGACAATCTAGAGAAAAGGAATATTGCAGGGCCTCATAGATTCGAGTTGTGCAGAAGCAACCCTGAAATAGCCCAACACTTATTTCTGGAGTGCAATTTCACCAAGGAAGCATGGAGGCTCTCTCTTTTGGACCTGCAGATTCCAACCTTCCCTCAGAGCACTGTTGCAGAATTGTTTGCCTCTTGGAACAATATCTATCCTCATGGCATCCCCACCAAATCCTTCTGGAAAAAAATTTAGACAACAGTCCCCAAATTCATTTGCTGGCAGCTATGGTTGGCTCGTAACGACCAAATTTTTAATGGAAATAGATACTCCCCTCTTCAGGTTGCAGCCAAAGCTAAAGCATTCCTCTTGGAAGCAGCCCAACAATACTTCAATGAAGATTCTCTGCTCTGTCCCGAAGAAAGGAGATGGCTTAGCCCGCTTGAGCCTTCTCCTCGCAAGCTTCTCCTCACTCCTCAGACAACAAATCCGGAGTGGAGAATAAGAGAACCCGAGGATGGTTTCAAAAACTGGTGGAGATCCAAAAATCTTACCACAATCTTCTTTGACGGGGCCTCCAAAGGAAACCACGGGAACGCTGGTGCTGGAGGGGTCATTTACTCTTCGGATGGTATCTTAAGAGATTGCTTCTACTGGGGTCTAGGCCAGAAGACCAACAACCAGGAAGAGATTTTCGGCCTCCTCAAAGCTTGTCTAATAGCAAGAGAAAAGGGAGATAAAGACCTCCAAGTCTTTGGAGATTCAGAGATTCTTATAAAAAAATTAAACACGGAGGACCTCTTCAATAATGCCAGTCTCAATAAAATTTTGGGCAGATTGAAAAGAGTCCTTCAAGATTTCACCTCCTACAAGTTCTACCATATACTTAGAAACCTGAATGGCAAAGCGGATCAGATGGAAAACAAAGGATGCTCTCTCACGAAAGGGCAGATATTTATCAATGACGATAACTTCTATCAAATCCCTTAAAAAGGTTGTAACTCATAAGCTGAATATGCTGGTGGTTTTCTTTGTAAACGGGGCTTCCTAGGTAAAGACCCCTCCTATCTTTTACAAATAAATAAAATTCATACCCGTTACAGTTAAAAAAAAAAATGCCGTTTTTTTTACAAGGTGTTCTAAGTACGAACTTCAACAAAGTCTCGGCTCCTTCTCCACTCTCTCTTGTGCATCTCTAACTATTTTCCAAAATGAAATCGAAATTGATCTTTTACATGAGGGGGCTCTTCGAGCTCTTCCCTTCAATCTACCTACCCTATTCAATTACATTGAATAGGTTGCCTAGTCTAGAATCAGATCTAGATCTCATCCTTACAAACATTAAAGGCCTACCTACTCTAATGCCTACACAAAGGCACGGCTCGATAGCTCAACAACCTACAACATTAATTACATTCATATTTGAATTTGAAAATGAGGGCTATGCCTCTCTTCAATACGTGATTTGAAACCGCTGACGTGGCTGGCTGGCTGGCTGGCCGACATTGAGAGATGCTCCTGCATCACTTTTCTAGAATGCATATACGAGTGGCTATATAGCAGCAAGTTGAAACCGACATTAGGCTCAAAAAGTGCAAGTGGTCAATATGTAATGCAATTAAAAATCAACACAAAAAAAAATTGGAATCCCCGCAAGTAATTGGCTAGAAAAATATGAGAATAAGATATGAAGCTTCAACGCAAATTTATAGAGGGACTAAACAGGGCTTTCGATCCTACAGAAAAAAACTGCATCATGGGTGCCAAAATGGCTAGTGAGGTACTAACTAGGACACCCATGAAGAGGTAAGCTCTACCATCCATAAATGACACCTTTAGAGCCGCTTGAAGGTATATTTCCACAACGAATGGGGTTGACCCTATGGAAAATATGTGATCGGTACGGATAAATGCATTATGAAGGTGGAATGAAACCTACCCTATATGCCAATAAGGAGCACAATACCTGCCGAAGAATTCAAAAAATGCCAACATATGTAACATCACCTATGAGAAAGAGATACCTCTCAAGGAAAATTTCATAAGAAAACATCTCCAGAGAATTTTCATTAGTCTAAACGGCATAAAAATGTTAAAAGGGGGTAAAAAACTACGTAAAAAGTGGAAAAAATGGGTTAAAATAGGTGAACAACTCATTTTACCATATCATTTGACTTTTTACCACTTGGAGAGCACTTGGAGCCCTTTTTCCCTTCCCTCCTTCTGAGGACTGGCACGGAACACACAAAGCTCAGAACTTGAAACCTCTTGGACAAGGTAAGAGATCATTTCCTCCTCTCCATTTTCATCCAAAAGTTTTTGTTTTTTTTTGGGTAATGTTTTGAGTTTTTAATGCATTTTTTAGAGTAGACAACCATGTACGCGTCCTTCTTCAACATGAGTCACATACATGGAAGGATGTAGGTGATCCAAGTTAGTGACAGTCACGTATGTATGTTAATGTCCTAATATGAGGTCACGTACATCTTCGTGAAATTCCAAAAATAAAAATCTAACTCAAGAAGTTTAAAAATTGTTTGTAAGATGGTGATTAAAGGAAAAAGAGCACGGGGATGTTGATAATGAGGTCATGGTTGACCCGAAGGATAAATAATCCCTCTAACTATGTGGAGCTTATAAGTTCTTACATTGCAATTGAATAAGGGTGCAACAAAGATTTCTTGAACATTGATCGATTACTAGGAGCCTGAGGTTGATGTTTTCATGATTAATGGGCAATCCTTGAAGATTGAGACTGAGGATATATATTTTCTTATGGGGATATCCCGCCAAGGTGATATAGTTAATTTGAAAGGAAAGGCATCCATTGGTCTTATTATCAATGAATACATTGTGATTTATTGTTCGACTGAGACAAAGAAGGTCGGGAGCCAACTCCCAATAAAACACTTAGAAAGCCTCAGCCTTAAAATCATTTTATTGATGATTGCTCAGATTTTCATATCTGCATCATTACATCAAGCTTCATGAATGATGATTTTCTATGAAGTTAAATTTTTGGGACCTATTATATATGATTGGAGTACGTCATTGCTAATGTTCATGAAGGCTCAATTGATAGGATGAAAACAAGGAAAGATGAAGAACTTCGACTTTGGAAGCCTCACGTGGACATTTTTCTTTGAGAGAGTGCCAATGTTGAGTCCCAAAGTGGGAATCCATCCTCATTATATCTAATATGGTGCAATGGAGAGATTGACAAAGGTGCTTCCAAGGCAGGGAGGAGGACAGTTGGATGACCCCTGGTGTTGGAACAAATATTGAAATTTTGGCTTTCGGTAGCTTAGAAAGAAAAAAATTATAGTGTTTAGCTACCGAAAGTGCAGACTTTCAGTAGCTTAAATCTCAGGTTTCATATGCCCTTATCTGACAAAAGTGTATCGGTTGAGACCAAGCATTCAAGCATCACGCATCAAGCCACATGGAGGAAGATCTCACAAGGAGGCACGAAAAAAATGCAATAAACGGAAATAAAATCACTATATTAAGGTTTCACACAAATTCCACATCACCATTCCGGGGTTTCGGCCATCGTAAAAAGTTTAACCATTGTTCCGAAACTCGAAATTGCACTGCTAACCACCGAAATCCAGGACTTTTGGTGGCTAAGAGACCCTTGTTTTCGGCCCGTTAGCTGTCGAATCGCATATTGTTTTTAGTGGATAAACTGCCTCAACAAAAAATCAGTTTTCTCAGTCGTGGAGAGGTCGTTTTGCACACTCAAATGGTCAATTGACATCTAAAGATCCTAATATTTCTATTGGTGCATTCATATTTTCATTTGGATCTCGAGAAGGCAGTAAAAAGTCCCCCAAAATATGAGGTTCATTTTCAGAAATGTGGCGTTTTTTACTATTCTGAGTCATCATTTTCAAATGATGATTTTGAGCGACTCGAATATCATTTTGTGAAATGGTGAGAGGTTTATGTGCCTAACACATCAGAGATCAATAACCTCCCTCAGTTTTCCTACAGGTATCACATATTGTGATAATCGAATCCATCTCTGAGCCCTAATTTTCGGATCTCAGAATTTCCCTGTTTGACACATGTTTTTGAAAGGCAGATCTGGGGAAAATGGAAACAAATCTCAGGAAAATGAGAGAGGTTTTTGGTCAGAAAGAACAGATGAACAAAAACCTCTTTCATTTTATACACATATATCACAATTTGAGAGATATAGAACCATAACAACAGCCCCAGGTTTTAGCAGTTTGGCCCATTTTCTATGGCGAAAAGTTTCTGAATTTGATGGTAACTGTTGTTATCTTTTGGGAGGATTTCGACCTCAATACCTAGATGAAATGCCTGTTCATTTATAGAGGGATTTATTTTGGAATACAAATCATTTTTCAGTTATTCAAATGGGGGCATAAGACATATATTATTGTATCTTCTTGAAGAAAAAGAGGGGGGAACAGCCGGAGAGACTTTTGGAGGCTGGGTTTGTAATGCATTCCTTTTCAACAAATATAGAAAAGAATGCCAAGAGATTCTACACCTTGTCACTGTCTAATTCTGTCTTCTTCCTGTGTTATTGTTTTTGAAGTTTTCATCACTTCTCTTTCTTCCTTCCATTCATTAATTCAACTTGTAATGGTTACAATTCAGTGATACTTCTGTTGTAGCTAATTTAAAGCATTCCTTAAAGTGCAGTTTTTCCTTTGTTTTGCCGTGAGTAGAACAAGACCCACATCTTAATTGTTTTTCCTTATTTACAAGTTTTATTTGTTCATAGATTTTCCTCTGTCATGCTATGAGAAAGACAAGACCCGTGTTCAGATATTTGAAGTTTGGTGTTATTTATGCCATTGAAATAAAGATTAGACTTATCAGAATTAGATACCAAACTCTTTGTTTCAGTCTTCTTCATCTCCTATCCTTTATCCATCTTCTTTATTAAATCAATTAGACAAACGATGTCATTCCTCTTCGTTTCTGATCTATAAATGAGTGAAGTGCATGTTTCAGACCTAGTTCTAGAAGCCTCTTATGAATGATCAATCAACAAATTTTATTTCATATAAAATGTGCCAAGGCTTGGCTCTATTACAGCCTAGAGTCAACTCTTGCGACAACATTTTCTAGCGCCGTTGCCGGGGATGGAGGACGAAGTTATCTTCCCTGGGATTCGACAAAGTTCAGATCTATCTCTTGATGGTGAACAAGGGATAGGCATTCAATTGGCTGTGATCATTCACCTGGCGACTCCTTGGTTCATAGACTCTACATGATTTTGTTGGCGACTCCACTGATCTCAAATGTCGAATTCGTTCGTTGCTCGAATTGCTGCAAGGTTTGCTCCTCTGGACTTTACAAATGTTTATGTCTTTCCAAACACTGTTCCAGACATTAAAATTTGGGAAGATGTCCTTCCTAAATTTGGAGAATATGAGGACGACAATCCCGCTCAACACTTGTTTGAATTCCACAAGCTCATGGAGGAATTAAATGTACATCATGAAGATGTCCTCATGAAATTGTTTATGTTTTCATTGGAAAAAGATGCTAGACTTTGGTATAAATCTTTACCCCATTCCAGTATTCCTTCATTGAGATATTTTCACACACTTTTTCATCAACATTGTAAGAGGATATATTCAGCTGATATCCTTTTTGAAGATTGTTGTAATATAGGATTCATAAGACAAAAAGATCATACAAATCCTCTTGAAGAGGAGGAAGAAACAATAGAAATTTCTCAAGTTGATGAAGATGATCAATATGAGGAAGAGTTGGCTCATAAAGAAGCTGGATCTTGTGAACATACTCAAGAAGAAGATATTTAGCATCACGGTCAACCTGCAAAAGAGATAGAAAGGAATGATTGTTGTTTTATCCAGAAAATACAGAGAACACCTCCTCCTTTGACTGAAGAAGAAATAGATCTTCTCTTGCACAGCTATGTTGCAGCCCCTACTCACACATATTTGCAGCTTTCACACAGTCCCGGATATGAGTGTCAATCTTCTTCCATTTCTAAAAATGTAAATCTGTTTTTAAATGATGACAATCATGTATTTCATGGAACTTTACAGGAAGTTAGTGAACCTATTTATGATGATTTCCTGCCAGGAGATCAGATTTTAGACTCTGCTTTATTTCATGAAAAATATATGGTTGCCATGTTTAATGATATTGAACAAAGTTTGCTGTTTGGAAATGCTTTAGACTGTGATTTGTAGAAGTATGATTCTGAAATAAACAGTATGCCAGAGATAGTAATTAAGTGTCCTTTTCTTGAGAGATCCACAATTGATGTCTCGAGTTTTTGTCTGACTGATGACCCTATTGAGTTATATGCTGAACCTAAATATGATGAGTATAGTGATGATTATTTCATCATTTCTGTAGAAGAACTTGCTGCAGATTTTTCATGGAGGGATGAGGGTCTTTAGACAAGATTGTGCAATAATTTTGGAGATGTCATTGTAGATGATCTTGAAGGGTTCTTAGATATTCTCTTCGAGAATGATCTTGATCATTATAAATTAGAACATAGAGTAGTCCTGGATGTTTTAAAACCTCAAGACCATGCATTTTTTCATGATCCTTTCATTGACCTTTTACATTCATTTAATGAAGGAGTATGCTATGTCATGGATATTTTGTCACAAGAATCGATGAAAGGTTTGAAAATTCATGATCACCAACAGGTCAGATGGAAGTTGTCGGTTTCCTTTTTCAGCCTGCTCAAAGAAAGTGTGAGAAAATTTCAAATAAATAGACAATTATTGGATTGGCTTCACTGGCATTTTCGCATCATTTGATTTAGTGGGAATTTTTCAGTAGTTAGAGTAGGTGATGTATATAAATAAGCTTGACTTCGAGCATTAGATTACAGCGGTGGTTTTCAATATGTTTTCAGTTCAGTTTTGAATCCAGTATGGTTTTGTTTTAAAGCATTACGACTCCATATCCCAATGGATGAATAAGCGGGTTTTTGTTCCGAAAATATGCAAGTAAAGTGACAGGGTTCAGAGTTTGATAAGGATGATTTCGGGTCGCCCAATGGATGAAGACACTTGGTCTACTATTCTTTGCACTTTCAGGAAAGCACCATCCCTATATGGAGCCTATGTTGGAACAAATATTGAAATTTTGTCTTTCGGTAGCTTAGAAAGAAAAAAATTATTGTGTTTAGCTACCAAAAGTGTAGACTTTTGGTAGCTTAAATCTTAGGTTTCATATGCCCTTAGCTGTCGAAAGTGTATCGGTTGAGACCAAGCATTCAAGCAACACGCATCAAGCCACATGGAGGAAGAGCTCATGAGGAGGCATGAAAAAAATGCAATAAATGGAAATAAAATCACTATATTAAGGTTTCACACAAATGCCACGTCACCATTTTGGGGTTTCGGCCATCGGAGGTTCGACCAACGTAAAAAGTTTAACCATTGTTCTGAAACCCGAGATCCCGAAATCCCAAAATCGGGTTTCAGGACTTCTGGTGGCTTACGGTGCTCCAAAATTTCACTGCTAACTGCCGAAATCCAGGACTTTTGGTGGCTAAGAGACCCTTGTTTTCAGCCTATTAGCTGCCGAATCGCAGATTGTTTTTAGTGGATAAATTGCCTCAACAAAAAACCAGTCTTCTCAGTCGTAGAGAGGTCGTTTTGCACGCTCAAATAATCGATTGACATCTACAGATCCTAATATTTCCATTGGCGCATTCATATTTTCATTTGGATCTCGAGAAGGTAGTCAAAACTCCCCCAAAATATGAGGTTCGTTTTCAGAAATGTGGCATTTTTTACTATGCTGAGTCATCATTTTCAAGTGATGATTCTGAGCGACTCGAATATCATTTTGAGAAACAGTCAGAGGTTTTTGTGCCTAACACATAAGATATCAATAACCTCCCTCATTTTTCCTACAGGTGTCACATATTGGGAGAATCGAATCCATCTTCGAGCCCTAATTTTCGGATCTCAGAATTTCCCCGTTTGACACATGTTTTTGAAAGGCAGATCTGAGGAAAATGGAAACAGATCTCAGGAAACCGAGAGAGGTTTTTGGTCAGAAAAAATAGATGAACCAAAAAATATTTCATTTTATACACAACTGTCATGATTTGATAGATACAAAACCAAAACTGCAGCCCCAGTTTTCATAAATTTGGCCCATTTTCTATGGCGAAAAGTTTTTGAATTTGATGGTAACTGTTGTTATCTTTTGGGAGGATTTCGACCTCAATACCTACATGAAATGCATGTTCATTTATAGAGGGATTTATTTTGGAATATGAATCATTTTTCAGTTATTCGAAAGGGGGCATAAGACATATATTATTGTATCTTCTTGAAGAAAAAGTGGGGGGAACAGCCGGAGAGCCTTTTGGAGGCTAGGTTTGTAATGCATTCCTTTTCAGCAAATATAGAAAATAATGCCAAGAGATTCTACACCTTTTCACTGTCTAATTCTTTCTTCTTCCTATGTTATTGTTTCTGAAGTTTTCATCACTTCTCTTTCTTCCTTCCATTCATTAATTCAACTTGTAATGGTTACAATTCAGTGATACTTTTGTTGTAGCTAATTTAAAGCATTTGTTAAAGTGCAGTTTTTCCTCTATTTTGCCGTGAGTAGAACAATACCTACATCTTAATTGTTTTGCCTTATTTACAAGTTTTATTTGTTCATATCTTTTCCTCTGTCATGCTATGAGTAAGACAAGACCTGTGTTCAAATATTTGAAGTTTGGTGTTATTTCTACCATTGAAATAAAGATTAGACTTATCAGAATTAGATACCTAACTCTTTGTTTCAATCTTCTTCATCTCCTATCCTCTTTCCATCTTCTTTATTAAATCAATTAGACAAACGATGTCATGCCTCTTCATTTCTGATCTATAAATGAGTGAAGGGCCTATTTCAGACCTAGTTCTAGAAGCCTCTTATGACTGATCAATCAACAAATTTTATTTCATATAAAATGTGCTAAGGCTTGGCTCTATTACAACCTAGAGTCAACTCTTGCGACAACACCTGGGATGATGCATTTTTTTCTCGGTGGTCACACCAAGTTGTTGTGATCGAGGATTATCCCTATGCAAGGATATATTATGAAAACGATCGAGAAATTCCCATTCCTCCTGGCAGTTCCTACGGGGATGGTGGTATAAAATCTTTTTAAATGATCTGATTCTTATATTTTATGATTTTAAGAAGTAAATAATTTTGGTTTAGATCAAGATAATAATGTGATTGTTTGATTGTGCATATGTGGGACTAAGATGGCCTGAGGGGTTTCCTCGATATGGAAAACATGGTTATGATGACCAACCACAGGGAGATGCATATCAAGTTTTAGATAATGTCCAGAGGAAGTTTGATAGATTGATAGTCCCAGTGCCAATGATACAAATTGAATATTTACCAAAGAAGATGGAGCAACATGTAGTTGGGGTACCATAAGCATGGGTGCGACTCTTTTAGCATCTATCCAATATCGTGTTTTTTTATGAGAGACATACAAAGGGAAGGGTTGGGCCCTTAGGATCGTGATAGAGAGATAGCTATACTTTTGTATTTTTTGTATTATCGGTCTTTAGAGAAGGACAATTGAGGCTAAAAATCATTTTTTGTAACATGATTCACTTTTTGTACTTAATGGACACTGATGATGATTTATATAGATGCTATTTTTTCCTTAATGCCAATGTTCCTATAATTTTATTATATACATGTATAATTTTGTGCGCTTCTAATTAATGTGAATGATATAAGTACCAATCTAACACGTGGTTAGCAAATGCATCACATAATGAATTGTAAATTCTTGATACATAAACAAAAGTAAAGTAATCAAAATGTCATTCCAACAAACATACATGAAGTAAACAACAGTGTAACAAAGGGTCATGAATACAAAATTCTCCATTTATATGAGACACTACCAATTGAGTGTCCAAACGAACTTTTAAGGATTGAATTCCATGTGCAATGGCATCACGAAATAGTTCAACAAAAGTGTTTTATTCAACCACATTATTAGTATATGGGACAAGAAAATCACCTCTGGAAGAAACCAATTGGACCATGGGTGAGTATATTACCCAAGTGATGGAAGCAAGGTTATGAGTGTCATGACTAGCTCCATCGACGAATGCTAAAAAAATTGAAGAATCCTGTGACATCTTCCAACCAAGAAGAAGCACCATAAGAATTACTAACACAAAAATGTATCTACACTACCACTAAATACATCAATGTACAATAATTACAAGGGGGAATCCTAAGCGTGAATGCTCAAGAGTAATATTTCTTAAGGTTGAGCCCATTTCTAGGCTCTGAAAGCACGTTCCCTTCAAAATCATGCAACTCGTAGGCTCCCTTCCAAAGGGAACATCCCACAATGTAAGGGCCATGCCAAAACGGATTGAACTTGCCTATCCCTGAGATGGATTTTTCTTGGTAATAGACCAAAACAAGGTCACCTTCCAAGAACATACTTGGGTGCACAGACCTGTTATATTGACTCTTAACGCGTTTCTTATGTGCCTCATTTACAGTGGCAACATCACAATGTTGCTCGTCGATATGTTCCAAATGAATACGATGCACTTCTAACTCAAAGAGTTAAGTAGGATCTCTATGACAATCTAAAGTGAAGGTATTTCAAATTCAATCAATAAAACTACCTCCAATCCATGGATGAGTTGGAATGACAAAAAACCAGTAGAAATATTAATTGCAGTTCGGTATGCCCATAAAGCTGGATAGATTATAATGTGCCATTTGGACTTACTCGCATTAATGGTGTGGTGGAGAATGGTTTTGAGAGACTTATTGACAACCTCAACTTGCCCATTCACTTGCAGGTAATATGGAGGCTAATGCTCCTACCTAAAACCCAATTTCGACGTGAGTTCTGACATCATTTTCTTCTGGAATTGACTACCATAGTTAGCAACAGTATCTTTCGAAACACCAAACTGGGAATGACCTGATTGAATATAAAAAGTGCAATGGTCTCACCATCTTTTGAAAACGTAGGCATGGCCTCCACCCACTTTGTGAATTAATCGATGACCACGATGATGTAACGATGCCCCCTAGTCGAAGGTGGGTGGCATGTCATAAAATCAACACCTCACTTAGTAAAAGGGATGATGATTATGACTAGAAAAAGTGGAGCAGGATGCATGTGCATCTTACGAGTAAAAACTTGACATTGATGAATTTTTTTGACTACCTCGATACAATCTTTGAAGATTGTGGGTCAAAAATATCCAACATGCAATATTTTTTGGGTTGTTTCCAAGCCAAAGAGATGATATCCACACGATCCACTATTACAGTCATTTAAAATGAACTATTCTTCTTCATGAGTCACACAACAAAATAATATCGAGTCTACACCATGATGATACAAGGTATCACCAATGATGAGATAGTTTTTCACCTAGTGGCGAATGTGTTGTCGCTCATCTCTCAAATATTGCAGGGAGAACTTAAAATTATGGAGATATATAAGGATGTCTCCATACCAAGGGTTGGAAGAATATATCAGGATGATGGATTCATATGAAAATGAGTCCTCAAAAATTTCCTCTTTATCTTCCCTAGGAAGCTCTGACATCAATTCTGCAAAACAAGCGACTTTTTGGACTTTTCCGACATGAAGTCTAAGTCAAATTCTTGAAAAATCACGATCCATTTTTTGAATTTCCCACCGATGATACGATGAGTTAATACATACTAGAAATAATTAACATCCACAATAACAATAGTTTTACGGAGCAAAATGTAACGTTGGAGACTCTTGACAACACATACAACTTCTAGAGATAGCTTCTCAAAGTGTGACTATCACAACTCAGCATCGACCAAACCATGACTCAGGTAATAAATTTCATGCTCGACAAGTGTGTCATATTCTTGCAGAAAAACCATACCTATGGTTGATCCAGATGCCGCTAGGTACAACAAGAAATCACAAGTAAAATCGGGTGGAATAAGGAGAGGGGCAGACTGTAGTGTCCCCAAGGCCGAACCCTTTATAAACCGGATGTATGAAACAAATTGTACATATGTGTTATAGGCTGGTGAGCCGAGTTCCTATAAGTTGTAGGCTTATGTGTTTGTTAGGCCAGGGAGCCTAAGTGTTGAAGGCCAGGAGCCTGCTGTTGTACTTGTATGTATGCAAAATA
>ML807121.1:130365-146035 GCA_009831015.1 Picea engelmannii
ACATACAAATAGGCCTAGAGGTACACATCTCAATGTCTAACAAAGTCTAACTGACTCCAAACAAATGCTAAACTTTGAACTATCAAGATTGGTTAAACAACAATGTTCTAACTACCTAAGGTCAAAATATGGGGCATTACATTATTTCAAATACTAACCAAAAACAACCAATTTTTGATGAATATCCCAGTGAAGATGACGAAGAGCAGAGTTTTTTCATGGCTTCTTTGGAACCTCATAGCATGGTTCCTATGTATGATAATTATGAACCTGATCATTGGGAGGGCCATGAAGGAGAAAAGGAAGAGCTAAATGTGCAGCCTATCTCATGTCCAACACTTGTAAATGAGAAAATATCACCTGGGATTAGCCAGCCTGCATCAACCCTTTACCCATGTATACACGCTAAGAACATTAAACAGCAGGTAAGCAGTGATGCAATAAAGGAGATAGCTTCTTACCAGTTTAGCATGTCGTATTATAAATTTTGTGACCCTGCAGGGTTATATATGAAGTTGAGTTCTCCAAACGCATTGGATCCTGCAAAATTATTCATCTTATCATCATTTGGGGGTATTTTCAGTGTTCCAAAACATGTTTTCATTCTGTTGTCATACTTCCCTTACCTTTTGTGGATCATTTGCAGTTAAAGGAGGAATTATATTACCAAACAGTTTGGGTGGCTATGGTGGAAGTTTTCTTTCACCTAACACACTGTAAAAAATCAGTTAGTCTAGGATTGTACATAAATAAGATCCTTATGGAGCATGTGTGTTTGTTTTCTTTTTGTAAGTAGAGTAGTGTACATGTCACCCTGTTTCCTTTAGCAAATGAATTCGATCTTGACTCCACAATTCAACATCTAAGGCACTGGAACTGCACATTCTTGGCAACTCACAGGGAGGATGCCATCCCCTGTGGAGCCAATGTTATCACATGAAGGTGTCCAAGGTCACAGGTGACAGCCATGAGCGCAAGAAAGTAGGAGAGTGCAATTTGTAGCGGAAAAAATCCCCTATTCATTTCGATTTAGCACCATCCTTAAACGCAGTTGGAAGGATTATGTAGTTGGAAGGTGGATAAAACTTTGGCAGGGGCGCTAAGATAGAAAGCGCACCCAGATCACAGATCTCATTCAGATCAACGACCTCAAATAATTTTGGGGTCGCAACATGCTCGGGCGTTAAAAGGCCTTAGGAGGTTCGAAATCCAAACCACGGTATTGCGGGGAGGCTATGTGAAAGAAGATGGTGCATTTTGGGCCCGAAAGCGGTGTGGGTCCAAACCACTTTCGACGCCCCCAAAATCATGTTCTCTTATAGCACAGTATCCAACAGTAGCACGTAGATGCCCCCTATTAGTCAAGATGCATCCTGATCATGAGGAGGGTTCAGCCAATGAACAATGACTGACTTTAGCAGCCTTGAAACCACATGCTTATTCAATGCCCAATCCAACAACAACAGGTGGTCTCCCACTAGTCATCCAACTGCACTCCAATCCCGATGAAGATCCAATTAATGAAAAAAGGACCGATAGATGAAGCCTCAGCTCAGTACATAAATAGGAAGCATGAAATCCATGGCCAAGGAGATATAATTGTCATCTCGAGGTATAGCAATGGATGGTTTCTTCTTGTAGGCCTATATTGATCTGAGCTTGCGTCTGAAATGAGGAAACACACACATTCTGACAGAAGGATGCTTAGGCGAAGATCCTTAAATGGGAGGACCATATTACACTCTTGGAAGTTGTGGATTGATCTGATTATAATTAGATCAGTTCAAGATTTTGTGAAAGGGGGGTCGAATGGTTGAGCAAAGCTCCCTATTTTGTAATATTTTGATAATAGAGTTGTTCTCTGGTTTTGTATGAGACTTGATACTTTCACATTAATAGAAGTCAGTTTCTTTCATCATCTTGTTTAGTCTGTGTTGAAACACTCATGCATGGAGGATCCAGACGAGGGTTTTGGTTGTATTGTAATGTAGGTTTGATTACAGTACTGTTGTGACCAGTTTTAGTATTTTCTTTGTTACCTTGTCTCTTCTTATGTTGAAATACTTTTGCATGGAGGATCTAGACGAGTTGTTGTAGTCACATAGTAATGGAGGTTTGATTACTATGTTGCTATGATATATTTCAGTGATTGAAACTTAAGTTCAAGAGTGCTCTTGTGCCTGAGTTTTTCTTCACCAAGTTGCTTGAAGGTTGGATGCCCATGGAAAACTTGTCCACCTTTCTCACTAAGTCTTCCTTCTACTCACCTTTAACCTTAAAACATTGACTGAAGTTAATGAGGACCTCATTTCCCTATGCATTTCTTGTCTAGTTTTTTTGTTAAAACATTCTTGTACTGAGCTTTTTCCATTTGACCTCCATTCATAAACTTACCTCCATAAACATTTTGATGGGTACTGGTCTTATCCTCTTGCAATCTGAGGGTGACTCTCAGTTCTAACACCTTGCTTATTTTCAACTGGAACAGGGTTTGAAACCCATTTTGTAAGCAGAGCCAAATAGATGAAAACCTCTTTAAGGAGCTTCTCTACCTCGACCTTTACGACAACTACCTTCCTAGGGTTAATTGGCCTCAACTTCTATCGAACTAGATTATCATTAGAATAAGTATTTATTTCATGTTCGATAATTTGAGGATCTACTCCTGGCATATCCTCATGCGACCAAGTGAAGACAACGTGAAAATCCTTAAACAAGTCGGTATAATCATGGATCCTCAGGCAAACAATCCACACCAATGAATAAATTTTCCACAACGTTGGGATCATTCGATATGTTGATAGGTGTTGTTTCTTAAATATTTTCCATGTTCCCTTCAGTGTAAATACCATGATTTAATAAAGGGTTCATGGTTCTATAAACATTGTCATTCATGTGGAAATGGAACTCTCCGTAAGGAAATAAGATCGACGATGTGAATCATCCCTAGGCCTCTTTGGGACCATCATTTCCTCTAGAATAGACTCATTTGAGGGCAGTACAATCTCAATGTAATCTAGAGAATGAGAAGAGTTAAGTGCCTAAACGGGCGTCAAAATATCATCAATCTCATTCATCTGAAGAGGAGTTGGATATGAGTCTACATCAACCCTTTGAATGGATTAATAAATAATCTCAACTACAAACAAAGGATTTTCCATTCCTGCATGCTTGATCCCTTCTATTGAGTCAGATGGGGATAGTAGAATCCAATAATTCTAGAAGTACCTCATTTGAAAATGGTGCACTTGGGATACATGAATTGGTGAAACCAATGATATTGAGCTATCCAGAGTGGAGAGAATGTATGAGATTGGATCTATGATATTAAAATTTTCCATCAATGAAGAATACATTCCAATGCCAATACTAGCATTCACCACTTGGGAACCATCTATTAATGGGACGTTAGATCCTATCCACGCAACTGAATCTGAATGACTAAAAGACAACTGGTTGATCATCATGATTTTTACTTCATGAGGAAAATGAATAACTTGGAATACCGAAGATACGACAATGGTCATAACATAAGTCCAACCACAACCTATAAAAAGGTTGTAGTCGAGCAGAGCGTCGACTACTTCCACTTCAACATACATGGTTTTTCCTCCCAACTGTATGGGGACGGAGGAAAGTATCCCATGGGGATAAAAGGAATGACTATCAAATGTGGTCAAAAGAGTAGGGGATAAAGAGAGCTATGGAGATTCAATATATTTTCGACAAGAAAGCGACATCACAAATGTCGATGCTCCCTCATCAATCATTGTCCTAAAAAATTTCTTTGTGGCATAGAACACTTGAATCTAAAAAGAAACGATATAAGGGACACAATGTTTGACATTAGAAGGGTCAAATGTGATGATCTATGAGATAAAATCATCCATATCCCCGATAGAAAAAAGTAATGCACTCCATTGTACTAGGAAACTTTGGTCGCACACGACAATTGGGCCAAATCTTCCACGATGGAATAATTTTGAGTGGCCCTAGCATTTGGATTATGCAACGCCCTCTTGTACACACCGTTTGGCATGTGAGGAATAACGTCACTCATATAAGGTTCCTTGATATGAAGAGTCCCTTGTTTCTTAGAGGGTTCCTTACTCTTAGACCCAGACTCAGGCTTATCATAATTACGTGCTCGAGTCTGCATATAAGCATCCAAACTCATCATATAGACATTCAATGATGTTCTGTTAGGTGGAGGAGTACCTTGGTTACCCCCCTACTGACTCCCAACAATAGATCATGAAGCCGTATTTTGTTGGTGTGGGAACAAATTGGTAAAAATGACAAGTTGTTGTTGTGCCAACAATCTCTGGGCTTCTTCCATCTTGGGGCATTTGTGCATGAGGTGATTTTCCTTTCAAAACTTACAAGGAAAATTAACTTAACTTTTTTTCTTTCTTGACCACATAAGAACCAGATTTTGGTTTATTGACATTGTTATTATTATTTCCCCCTCCCTTTTCATACTTACCCTTTCTCTTCTTGCCAGGTTGTTGGGTACCTTTTGGATTCGTCGATTGCACACTGTGTACATTTGACATTTGGGAGGGGGCGGTTGAAGTGGATGCTTCATCGGTTACAAAATCTTGGATCAAGAGTTATTTCATTTGATTTGAGACCAAGTCTGTGGGTGAACTTTGAACACAACCCACAATTCCATCAGCATGAGGTTCGAGATTCGGTCTGGTAGGGTCAATATTTGACTGTGGCGCATCCAGGATGATCCCATATAGGATCCTAGACTGAGAGTAAATCAAATATAGTTGTTGGGCCTTGAAGATAGATTTTTCCTCTGTAGTTACCCTGGAAGTGGAAATGTCCTTAGAGATATAAGGCAACAAGGACTTCAAAAACCACTCCAAGAGGAACTCTGTAGGGATGGTTTCCTTAATCATTCTATTTATTCTGCGCCACTCCTAAATATGGTCAAATATATGAGTGTCCTTATTCTACCAAAAATTTGACAATAGATCAATGTCAGCATCGCAGTGGACTAGGAGTTGAAAGTGATTGATAAAGACTAAGTCCAAGTCATGAAACGTGCGATAGGCTTCCCCCTTCAATTCAATATACCACTTAGCAGTGACTCTGAAAAGAGTATGTTGAAATGGGCGTAAACAAATATAATCATCATTCAGTGAGTTGGATGAACACCATAGATGGAAAGTCATAATGTGATCACTCGGATATTTACCATATTTTCCTTCAAACTTGGGAATATCTGAAGGAAGTTTGGTTGGGACCGGTGACCAACTAGGATCATGACACACATCGTCATTCATCAACTTTGAAAGATATGGAAAATTAAGAGTTTCTAGGAAGGGAAGACTTGGTTACTACATCGTATTCCAAATTCTAGAGGGGGTACCCCCAAGTCGGTTGGAATAAGGAAATGAATAGCTTGGATTGTCACTTACACCAGGTTGCCAAAAATAATTCACCCAAAATCCATGGTTTTGATAAGAAGGTTGAAATCCTTGATTGGAAGGAGGTAAGCCTCCTCTAAATTTGTTACCAAGTTGAAAATATTGATTTCCAGTATGTTCCCCCTACGTTGGAACAGATCCAAACGAGGGGTTCCAATATGATTGGAAAGGGATTCCCCCAAGCGGCACCCCTGACGAAGAAAAGAGATTTCTCCCAAATCTTCCAAAGAATGTGAGGGGGTTGGAAGTATATGATGTGTCCGCAAATTGAAATACACCACTCAAGGAAGGAACCCATCCCATAGTAGAATTAGGACTCGAGGACAGAAAAAACACACTCCCAAGTGAGGGGTTTGATTGAGAGATATTCCCCCCACCCCATGTAATAGCTTGGTAGGGAATCAAAGAACTTCCAAAAACAACGCTAGAAACTTGGGGAGTTGGTTGAGATCCACTAACCATACTTATCTAGTGCAAGTACCCATGCTTCGCGGGGCACCCTCCAGCAGTACTGAAAAGCATGATATGAAGTTTGTCTCAATTACCATGGAAAACCCCCCTCAATCACCTTTATGATGCCTAGGAAATGAAACTAGGGACACCAAATCACAATCAACATTCGGGGGGTACATTTGATGGTCTATATCGAATGTATGGGCAGGGTAGAAAATCCTGAAGCTTCGAAAGAACTGTGTCTCACAGAGGTAATGTCACTAGAGAAAATCCCAAATATGATATTTCCACTATGCTCAGTTAAGATTTTAATGGTTTATCTCCTTGGCTATCCTTCACGCAACCTCATGTTTGACTCTTGTGTTAGAGGATCTTCCCAATGATACTTATGCAAAAATTGGAATTGAATATCCCTACCACAGACTCCTACATTTTCTTTTGGTTGGCACTGGAGAACTTACTCTCCACCCTAATCCAAGGCCCTAGACTAAGCTATTGGTGAACCCTAGAAAAAGGCTACTAATTGATATCGATTATTAGCATTCATTTTAATGGTTGTTTCTTAATTCACAAAGGAATGGATGTGAAACTAAATGATGTGTATTGACACTTGCAAAAACAAAACAATTACACTTTAAGAATATTTTTTATATGGAAAGAGGCTAAATTATTCAAAAGAAAGAGGTGCAATATCTAGATATGAATGCACTTCTTCTTCAAAGAGAAGTTTCCTTTTCAATGCAATGCAAATGAAAATCTTTCACTTTTCATGCAATTCACGATTTTATTGAAATCTTCAACAACTTATGCAATGCACTAAGTCAATGTAAAATGCAATTTTTCCCTTTTCACTTTATATAATAAAGATGCACCCTAGAAACTAACTCTAAATGAAAACTGAAATCTTTGTTTTTTATAAAATACAAGAGTGAATTCAAAAAGAAAACATGCATATAATGAAATTTTAATTTTTTTAAATGCATATGCAAAGGGTAAGGAAGAAAGTTCACAAGTACACACTATTACACTTTCGTTTTTATAAGAAAATCAAGAAAACAAGAAAGTAGAAGGAAAGAAATACCACAAATAGATGACCAAACACCCTATAAACAATTTCAAGAACACAATATAGTGTAGTATACACCTAACAAATCTTTCTCAAGACCTAAAACCATTAAAATCCAAAAACAACCCTGACAAAACAAGAAAGTTGAATAAATATTTTTGGACTTTTCTTATAATATTAAATGAAAGAAACAACTTATGAAACTAAAAAGAAACTCTAAATACTAACAGGATCCAGGGGACCCTATGGCATCACAACCCCAACTTCCAATGATTTGAAAAGAGAAAAAAACTCAAACCCAAAACATGCATGCGACTGTCTAATTGACAAGTAGTGTATGTATGTGATTGTATTCAAGGAAAGTCTCGTATGTATGCGGCTGTACTAAAATAAAAGCACGTACACCTAGTAAAAACCTCTCAAAACTAAGATAACAGGGTCTGGAAGACTCGAGAAGGATTGCAAAAATTCATAGAATGTTAAAGAGAGGTCTAAGACACAGAAAGAGCTTCAAAAGAAGTGCAAACAACAAGTACCCCTAACGACCCACAAAGGGAGTATCCCCAACTAAGTCACCATTTATGTTACGAAAAACAAATTCCTATGGCTATGGGTCAAGGACACAATAGAGTGATACCCTAAAAGAACACTCTCGGACTCAAATCAAACATTCAATTAAAAGTGACTACTTTACAATAACAAAATTTCAAAGGAAAGAGAAGAGAACAAACCTGGATTCTAAAGTTTTATGTCAATCCCTCGTGAAGGATTTTACTCCAGCACTATTCCACTGTGATCCTTTGAAATATTCTACAAACAAAGAGACAAGAAACTAAAAATAGGTATTTATCAGATAAATAACTAAACATGATTGTTTCAATTTGCATAATAGATTCATATCAATATATAGAAAATTTATTAAAAACATGAATCAACAAATGAAACTGGACAAGAACGAGAGATATTTTATTATGAACAGTATAAAAGTTGGTTACAACCTGTAACCACTACGGCATGGTCCCAAAATGAGGCTCCAACTTCCTCCACCCAAGGCCAAAGATAATAAACAAGACCTCCAAAAATTTGTGCTCAAACAGGTCCAAGGAAGGAAAAGGATTTCTTCCTGACAAG
Organism: Picea engelmannii; assembly: GCA_009831015.1. NCBI lineage: Eukaryota > Viridiplantae > Streptophyta > Pinopsida > Pinales > Pinaceae > Picea > Picea engelmannii. The sequence goes on from ML807121.1 coordinate 138,457, forward strand.
ATAGGGAAAACACAACTTTTGAAAACAAGGTTTTTGACATGGGAAGGACAATCTCATATGTAAGGAGAAAAGGGGACTTGTAAGACTTGCAGGACTATGTATTTCTTTGTTTTGTTTTTCCTCCACCCCAAGGCTCTAATTTATACTCCTTTTTGATAGTTGGAGTAGTTATGGATGGGCTACAGAAGGCCAGGAACCTGAGGAATACATTAACTCCACCCGAAAAGTTAGGATGCATTTCTCTATTATATTTTTCCTCCACCCCAAGGCTCTAACTTATACTCCTTTTTGATAGTTGGAGTAGTTATGGATGGGCTACAAGAGGTCGGGAACCCAAGGAAAACATCAAATCTACTCGAAAAGTTAGGATTTAGTATTGTTTTTAGCCAAATTAACATGTATGGATGATACTGATTAGAAAGGGGTGTACACACATGATTTTCTTTAAGGAGAGTTGCATACATCAAGCAAGATGGGGTTTTTAAAGTATTTTTAGGGGGGGAAGGGGGATTTTTGTCATGCAAGCCTACAAGAAGGGAAAGGGATGTAGCTGAGTCCAATGAGTCATCATAATAATATGTGGTGTCAAATTATGCTATAACACACACTATCCACAATCACCCAACACAATGTTTTTAAAATCGACCCCTAGATAAGAAATTGCATTGTACCTTACTGAACAAAACCCTAGTTCTGGAGATCCTAAAACAAACCATTTTCCAGGAAATGGAATCACAAGGGAGGGATGTCCCTAGTTTTAATCCGGTTTCAAGGGTCCAACGCAACTGATGGTTCGTCCATCTGAGGCCCAAATAGAGTTTTATGGCGAGTTATAACTATCCTCCTCAAGCCATTCAGGGACATATTAACAATTTGGTCTTGGGTCATAAAATATAAACTAAGAAACATAATTGAGTTATGTAATATCCTGCAAGTGTGTTTGGCCAAGGCCCAAGTGACCATGGCACCCACAATCACCCGACATAGTGATTTTCAACATCGACCCCTAGTTTTGAAATTGCATTGTACCTTACTAAGAAAAACCCTATTTCTGAAGATCCTCGAACAAACCATTTTCTGGGAAATTAAATCACAAGGGAGGTTTCCCCTAGCTGTAATCCAGTGCCAACATTCCAACACAACTGAAGGTTCTTCCATCTAAGGCTCAGTTAGATTTTTATGGTGAGTTGCAACTCGCCTTGTATAGTCATTTAGGGACGTATTGAAAATTTGGTTTGGGGGCATAAACTCCAAACCTAACAACATAATTGAGTTTTGTAATCTCATGCAATTTTGTTTGGCCAAATCCCACATGACCACGCTACCCACAATGACCCGACATGGTGTTTTTCAAAATTGACCTCTAGTTCAGAAATTGCATTGTGCCTTACTAAGAAAAACCCTAGTTCTGAAGATCATCGAAAAAATTGTTTTCCAAGAAATGGAAATCATAGGGGATGGCTACCCATAGATATAATATGGTTTCAATAGTCCAACTCAATTGACGGTTCTTCCATCCGACATTCGGTTAGAGTTTTATGGTGAGTTTCAACTCGCCTCTTAAATCCATTCAAGGACATATTGACAATTTGGTCCAGGGACATAAAATCAAAACAAAGTAAGATAATTGAGTTTCTTAAGCTCTTGTGAGTTTGTTTGTCAGACCACATGACCACGTTACTCGCAATCACCTGACATAATGTTTTCCAAATCGACCCCTAGTTTAGAAATTGCATTGTGTCTTACTAAGAAAAACCCTAGTTCTGCATATCCCTGAACAAACCATTTTATGGGAAACAAAATCATATGGGAGGGGTTCCCCTAGTTTCAATATGGTGTCAAGAATCCAATGCAACTATCGGTTCGTCCATCTGTAGCTCAATTAGAGTTTTATTGAAAGTTGTAACCCATCTCCTAAACTTATTCAAGGACATATTGACAATTTGGTCCAGGGGCGTAAAATCCAAACCGAGAAACATAATTGAGTTATGTAAGATCTTGCAACTATGTTTGGACAAGGCCCACGTCACCACACTGCCCACAATATACCAATGCAATGTTTTGCAAATTCGACCCCTAGTTCAGAAATTGTGCTGTACCTTATTAAGAAAAACCCTTGTTTTGGATATCCTCGAACAAACCATTTTACAGGAAATGGAATCATAGAGGAGGGGTTCCCATAGATTTAGTATGGTTTTAGGAGTCCAATGAAACTAACAGTTCATCCATATGAGGCTCAGTTAGATTTGTATGGTGAGCTACAACTTGCCTCCTCAAGTCATCCAGGGACATATTAACAGTTTGATTCAGGGGCATAAAATCCAAATTGAGAAGCATAATTGAGTTTTGTAAGCTCCTGCAAGTGTTCTTGACCAAGTCCCACGTGACCATGCTACCTATAATCTCCTAACATATTTTTTTTTCAAAATCAACCCCTATTTCAAAAATTGCATTGTCCCTTACTGAGCAAAACCATAGTTCTGAAGATCCTCGAAAAAACCATTTTTTGGGCAACGAAATCCTAGGAGGGGGGTGCCCCTAGCTATGATTCGATGTCCCAAGTCCAACACAATTGATGGTTTGTCCATCCAAGGCCTAGTTAGTGTTTTATGGTGAGTTGCAACTCACCTCCTAAAGCCATTCAGGGACATATTGACAATTTGGTTCGAGGGCATAAAATCCAAAACGAGCAGCATAATTGAGTTTTGTAAGCTCCTGCAAGTGTGTTTTTCCAAGGCCCATGTGACCATGCCACCCACAATCACCCGACATAAGGTTTTTCAAAAGCAACCCCTAGTTCAGAAATTGCATTGTGCCTTACTAAGAAAAACCCTAGTTTCAGAGATCCTCAAACCAACTATTTTCTGAGAAATGAAATCACAGGGAAAGGGTGCCTCTAACTGTAATCCAGTGTTAGGAGTCCAACACAACTTATGGTTCATCCATCTGAGGACTGATTAGACTTTTATGGCAAGTTGCAACTCACTTCCTAAATCCATTCAAGGCCCACGTGACCACACTACCTACAATCACCCGACACTGTGTTTTTCAGAACCAACCCCTAGTTCATAAATTGCATTGTCCCTTACTGAGAAAAATGCTAGTTCTGAAGATCCTCGAACAAACCATTTTAGGGGAAACGAAATCGGAAGGGAAGGGTTCCCTTAGTGGTAATTCAATGCCCTGAGTCCGATGAAACTGATGGTTCATCGAGCTGAGGCCTAGTTAGAATTGAGTTAAAAGGTTATGAAGGTTGGTTGTGTAACAAATATTTTGAAATGAGATCTAATTTGGGTATATGTTGGGCATTCTAAGCGAAATTGTTTTCATATTGAACCCTCTCAATGTCACAAAGGTGACAGACTCTTTCATCCCACAATGTTTTGGGAATTGACCAACGCCTAGTTTCACTATGGATCTCATGATAATTTGTTCGCATTGTTTTTTTTTTCTTTACACTTGTTAAAACTAAGAGATATTTTTTATATTCTAGATGAGAGTTGATTACCTCCTTATAATATCTTAAATTTCTTTTACCCTCTAAGTCTTTATCGCACCACATTTTCTCCTTAAGTTTTGATTTAATAATATTTTTAATAGTATCCTTATTCTACAATATGACCTCTTCGTTTATTCTCTGATGGGTTATCCAAGATTGGGCATCCTTATGCCATCCCCGCTTGAGATGAAAGTGGTTTTGGCTGGAGTTTGAAGAAATTTTAGGAATCCTCTTGTCTTCCATGTTGTTTAACTTGTTCGTATACAATAGGTATATGGTCATAGTCGTGTTCTCAATGGGGGAAAGACTTTCTTATGTGAGGAGGATAGGATAGGGTGTATTTCCTTTAATTTTGAGATTATTTGTTATAAAATTATTTTGGATCTATTCTATCTTTCTCCACGACTCTATAGAGATATTGCATCCACAAAATTCACATACATATAGAATAACAAGAGTAACTCAAAGAGGAGTTTTTTATTATCCCATATCCAAAGATCCGCTAATTTACAAAGTTTTCTACCCTCCTTTTATTCTTTTCTCAAAGCTATAATTCTAGTTGAGCTTTTGGTGAATATCAATTCTGAGATATTGGTATTAAGACACTTACCCCAAGAAGTTGTTTTCATATATGAAAGTATCATAAGTGATTTTATTGGATTTAATTATCATGACTTTTGTTTTTTCCATATTAATAGTCATACCAATATTGGAGAAAAAATCCTTGAGGATTCTTAGTTTCTTTTCAAGATTGTGGGGAGTCCTCACAATAAGAACAATATCATCAGCATAAGGAAGAATAATGATGACTATACCAATGAGAGTTGGGTCGGCACAACCTACTTCTTCCAACCATTCTTGTAGCTTGTCAATGTATATGCCAAAAAGGGTAGGGGACAAGGGACAACCTTGCTTGACTCCAAGATTGCAGTTAGTTTCTTCTGAACAACTTTATTGTAGCAACCCTCAACTCAACAAACACTTTTATCTCTTCCAACCTACTGTGAAGGTTTGTCCTCGTACTATGTCAAAATATTTTCTAAAGTCAACGAAACAACACATGAGATTGGTTTTATTATTTCGGCACTCCTTCAACCATCTCAAATTTAAATAATTACGCCTAGAGGCTTACACCTATTCGAAATGGGCACCATTAATGATGTTTTCATTAAAAATTCTAATATTAAAGCTAATAATTGAAGATGTTGACTAACTTCTTTGCATTTTTTAATGGGTAAGTTTATTTGTTTACTTTTTCACATTTACTTAATATGATTAATATAGTTGTCACTTTTACCTAACTAACAAGTATCAATATGCATATGTATATAATACTTCATTGTCACTTTATGGTGTTTAGTAGAGGTTAATTCTATAAATAACAAATGAGATTAATTCTATGGATAACAAATATCAAATTGATTAACCTAGATACATGATGGATGCCCAGTTTAGGTGACTTTTCAAATTTCATTTTGGTTTTTATGAATGTGAAGCATGTCACTAGTTGCAATTAACTACGACATTTCAGATTTCATCAAAATGAGGAGCCAAATCCAAAGTCTAGAATCCTGAATCATTGTTCCTTCTACTTTCATTGCCTATCCTTGTTCATCAGCCACATAATTTGTGGTTGCGCTAGTGATGAATCCAAAGAAGCAAAAAAATAAAATATTGAATCTTTTATTTAAAAAAAATAAATTTTATAATTATCCAACCAGAAATCCGATTTGCAACTCGCATCACGCTCTTGACATTTTGGTGTTGCAAGTTGAAACATGTGGATTTCAAACAATAATCCCTGGATTTACAAAATAAACTTTAAAAATAACTTTCAGGATCAAATTTGGAGAAACATGGTGTCAACTCTATGGCTTGACCTGGCCCGTCTGCGCTATTGGTGGGGACGGCCATGGACTATTGGATGGTAATGTCAAAACCATGACGTGATACGCACGCTATCGCCAAACGGACAGTGCTCCGTCAATGGAGGTGATGCCCAGTGCCCACCAAAGAACGGCCTGCACGGCACTTTTTTTTTTTTAATGATTGATAGTGTTTAATATAGGTCACTCAAATCACAAAGTATCCACTGGAAACAAGAATATGAAATATGAAATCTCAGTTTTTGTTACTTTGAATTTCCAAAACCTCAGTTGTTACTTTGAAATCTCAGTTTTTGTTACTTTGAAATATGAAATTGTGATTTTGAGTGTATCTTACTTTGAATTTCCAAAACCTGCATTTATACCAAGTCTGGTGTTCAAATTCTGTTTTTGAGTGTTTGGGTAAATTTAAAGCATTTTGAGTATTTGGATAGATTTAGAGCTTCTAAATTAGTAAAATAAGAGTTTACAATGACTGAAATTGCAATTTTACATCAAACTAAATTTTTTTACCAAATTTGATAGAGTTTGATGTTAAAATTAATATTTACTTTAGAAATTAGTTTTAGAAATTAATTTAGATTTGTTAAATTTATTTTAGAAATTGATTTAGATTTATTTTTGTTGGAAATGGTGACAACAATTCATCCATGAATAGGATTTCAGACCCTATAAACCGGGGTTGGTTGTAACCAATGTGACCAATTTAGAATATGGATGAGATTACATTTAATATGTATATTGCTATAAATTTGATGTATGCCCGTAGAGGCTGTGTGTGTCAGAGAGGAGTGAGATCCTACTATAATCTCCATTAGCTGAATAATAAGATAACCGATACCTATGCTTGGTGGACGTAACCCAACATTTGGGTGAACCACGTAAATTGTTGTGTTCTTTGTCTGCATTTGTATTGATTGTCTTATGGTAATTTGTGTTTCCGCATTTACAAATTACAACAAGTGGTATCAGAGCTGAGGAGGGCGCAGACTGAAAAAAGCCAAGCCAAAGCCGGGAAGAGGCCGCGTTGAAATCGTTGTTGAATTTCTTGTTTTTTTTTTTGGCATCAACGCTTGGCTATCATTGAGAGGGAGCGCTAGCGCTGGACACCAATTCTAGGGGTGCGCTGATTAATGAAATTCACGGTTTTTTGAGAGGGAGCGCCGAAAGGGAGCGAGCGCTCACCTTACCGACTAAAGGGAGCGCCAGCCCTTTAGTACCCTTGCACGCAGATTCTTCTTTTGCTGCAACGCACCCCCTATCTCCTCCAAGGAGCGCTGAAATGTTTTTTTATGAAAAAAAAGGCAATTACATAAGGTACGATGCATTATTTTATAAGGTACGATGCATTTCATAAGGAGCGTTGAAATTATTAAAAGTATAAATTTCATAAGGAGCGATAAATTTGTTTTTTCAAAAGTTAAAAGTATACTTTTACCTTTTGGAAAGTATTAAAGGTTTTCTATTATATTTGAAATCTAAAATATAATATGGAATGATGGAGGATGAAGGGTGGAGGAATAAGGTGGAGTGGATTTTTTTATTAAGTCTTTTTTTTTTATAATTATAAGGTGGAGGAATAAGGTATGTAATTTCTTTGAAAATTACACAACATTGTTTTTTCACATATTTTTTAAAGGGCCTTGAATATTACAAACAATGGTGTTTGTTTCTTTTATGTTTCCTCTAATGAAAAAGATGCAGAGTACTAAGTTTGAAATTGAAAAGTTTAATGGCAAGAACAATTTCGAGATCTGGAAGGTTAAGATGCACGATCTGCTCATGCAACAAGGCGTGGTGAAGGCGCTTTTGGGAAAAGCAAAGCAGCCTGCATCCATAACAGACGAAGACTGGGATGAGATGGATGCGATAGCACTGAGTTCCATACACCTGTGTTTGGCCGACAATGTATTGTTCAACATTGTTACAGAGAAGACAACAACTGATTTGTGGTCAAAGCTGGAAAGCTTGTACATGACGAAATCCTTGACAAACATGATCTTTCTGAAAAGACAATTGTATAGTTTGCGCATGAAGGAAGGTACGAAAAATGTTGATCATCTAAATACTTTCAATACTCTTCTAGTCCAGTTGAATAGCATGGGTGTGAAATTTGAATCCGAAGATAAGGCAATTACATTATTGTGTTCTTTGCCCGCGTCATGGGATCATTTCGTTACCTCTATTAGTTTCA
>ML807122.1:5969-26129 GCA_009831015.1 Picea engelmannii
ACCCCCCCCCCCCCCTTGTGCATTTTTAATCAAGAAGAAAGGACAACAGATAGTGAAGCAATTAGACTAGTAGAGAGAGAAGAAGAATATAGAAGTGAAGAGATGAGTGAAGAAGAAGGTGAAGTTAGCACTACTTTGCCCCGAGAAATATTAATGTTGAGGAATCAAATCTTTAGCAGTTAGAGAGGAGGAAGTAGCTCGAGTTTGAGAATGGAAAATCAGGAAAATACCTTGAGGCTACCTATGTTTCATGGAACGGGTAAGGATGATGTAGAGAAACATTGGTTTACATGTGAAACAATATGGTATGTGAAGGATCATGTAGTTGGAGACCACATTCAGGGACGAAGCCTTGACGTGGTATATGAAGTATAAGGATACTATGCAAGTGGGACAGATGAGGTCCTTGACATAGATTAAGCATGATCTACTTAGGGAGTTCCAAAAACCTAAGTTAGAATCCCAGTGTATCACAAAGATAAAAGAGATCAAACAGAAGGAAGGTGCGACCGTATGGGATTACGACCAACAGTTTAAAATTTTATTGGATAGGCCGACGTTCCAAATCCAGGATGTGTAACACAAGAACGATTTATTGTGGGGTTACTTCCACATATCCAAGTTCCACTCACCCAACAAAAGGTGATGACTCAAGCAGAGGTGGTAGAAATTTCCATGCGCCTAGAAGCTACACTAGGAGGGGCGGAGGCGTCAATAGGTTTGGCGCAGGTGTAGCTGCAACTAGCCAACCTGATGAAGTAGTTGCAAGACATGGCTAATACGAAAGTCATGCACAAGCACATATGGTGTACCACCTGTCACTCAGAAGGGCATCATAGAGATGAATGCCCTGTACTACCAAACTATGTGGCAACAAATGCACCCAGTCCATTTCCATTTGGGTAGACAAAATGGTGTGAAATATGCAGACAATGGGGCCATGTGCCACGTCGTTGCCCAACTTTGCAGAAGTACCAAACGACAACCCATACTCCATTCTACAAGTTTTGTAAATTTGTCGGGCATGATGTCAATAAATGTTGCTCACTCCAGTTGATGCAAGATAATACCCGCAATGCATTCAGGGTACAGGAAGAGTAGAAAGGTTGTAAGCGCAACAATGCAGAAAGAGGCGGATACCAAGGAGGTCCTTGAGGTGGATATGGGCACAGTCATGTCCAAGGATATGGCAGAGGAGTAGGTAGACCCCCCACATGTTTCAATTGTGGAGAAATTGGTCATATATCAAGGTTTTGTACCAAATCACACGTGCTTTGCACATATTTCTATACTCATGAGCATGTCATCGAAGACTGTCTTGACTTATTGAAAAAGTGGGAAGATAAAAAGACCAATTCCAACATGGTGCATGCATAGCCATGCAAGAATAAGAAGAACAATGAGGAGGCGAATGTTTGGGTAGTAACCTGAGGAGGAGCAAAGACAAGAGTAAACTTTGAGCATGGTGAGAGATAAGGTAAAAATCCGGACATGAAGATAAGGAAGGCAGCTCATCCCTGTAACACACCCACGATGGGGCAAAGGAAAATAACAACAAATTTAAAGTTTCGTCCTCCTTACAGGAACAAATCCTCTTTCTCTCTACGGGTTCTAATTTGGAAAGTCCAAGACTCAGCCCGAGCCTCCGGTCAAGATTCTTCGAGTCTAAATCAAACGATACTTTGAGACCATGATAGTCTCACCTCTAAATCAGACACAGGCTCTTTCAGCCTCTGTTGCAGGTCTTATGATACTCGTGACCTTCTCCTTCGCGCTTCAGCGAAGTCTCGTAGTTGGCGTTAGCCCCTTTTCTCTTGGCCTCCTCAGACGTGACCTTGACAATGACCACGAGATTGTGGGCGCGACCACAAGCGGTTTAGGTTCAATCTACTTTTGGGCTCGCGATCCTCCTCAAGTCTCCATGTGTCCTCCTAACGAAACCACGGTTTGAATTGCGGCCCACCATCGATATTTTAAACTTCGCACAACTCCTGTCCCCGCAATGCTACGAGATTGTCGATCTCGCGATCTTGACAATACTGTCTGAATCATCGGTTCATATCTGTGACTCTCAAATCTATGGACCAGATCTGTCCCTCCTAGATCAACGACTTTGATCTCTTCACAATTTCGAACTTCAGGGTTTTGAAATCTCAAGCCCTGCTTCTTTCGTACTTCAAATTTTTGGAGCTGATGATCTGCAGACACCTATCCTGCTCGATCAACGGTCTTGCTTCCACTTCAAGTGTTTGACAATTTAATCCAAATCAATGGTCCTCCAACCCTCTTCTTGATCGACAGTCGAGATCTCCTTCGGGTTTCAAACTTCTGAGATCTCAAAACTCAGACCTTTTTCCTAATGACTTTTATCCAAAGGCTACAATCCTCTGACGCATGTCCTCCTAATCTGACGATTAAGGATTACTTCGGGTCTTCACTCGGAGCTCACAGATTTGCGCCATGTGTCCTCTGAATCCCACGGCTATGAGTCACTTCGAGACTTTACTTGAAGTTCCTGGATTCATGCCACGTCTCCCTTAGATCTGTCGGTCCAGGTTCACTTCGGGACTTCGGGGTTCGAAAATCTCAGTTCTCAAACTGAAACCCCACTACAATCTTCCCAGAGCTCTCAATCTGTTGACAAGTGTCCCCATGCCAATCGAAGGTTCACGGCTCTTGGACTCTTCGGGCTTTCCGCACTTCGATAATCTCAAGTTTCAAACTTGCCTCCTCCCGGACTCACAGTATCTGATAGTTCAGATCCACTATGGTGATCCAACGCTTGAATTTTACCCCGAACAATCTGACAGATCAGATCTGTTCCTGTGATCGGACGACTGAGATTCTACTTCGGACTTCTGGCTCTTTGGGCTTCGAAAATCTCATGTCTCAAACTTGCCTCCTTTCGAAAAGATTCCTTCGAAGTCCACAATCTGTCGCCATGTGTCCCTCTGGATCGAGGGGTCCAAATTCACTTCGGTCTTCAGGGTTCGAAAATTTCAAATTTTAGCCAAAAACCCTCGAACATATTTCTCCGGAGTCCATGATCCGTCGCCATGTGTCCCTCTTGACGATGGACGGTCCCAAACTACTTCGGGACTTTGGAACTTTGGTAAGTCCTCTTCTCCTGCGTGTGCAAGGTACTAAGGTTCATGCAACTTGTTTAGATCATACATCTGTCGAACCTCTGCGATGTGATCCACTGTCCCTCCTCCTCCTAGGCTTCTGACTTACTCCGACTTAGAAGGTTTTCTAAGTGCTCAAAGGATTCAACCTTTTCTCCTCCTACGGGCCCGTCTCTTGGATTTCGTCTGCGCTCTTGAAAGCGCTATCTCTTCTGAGCTTGACCTCTTTGAAGGTTTTCGTTGTCCCACATTCTCCTTGTGTTTTAGGGATCGCTTCAAACTCAAATCAAAGGTCAACAATGATCAACGGTTCACAGGAATTGTGGGGTCCCAACATGCAGGTTCTTTACCAGGCAGTTCGACCTCCGCAATCTGGAAAGTGCTCACTTGATTCTAGTCTAACCGGGATCGTTGATCCTCCATCCCATCGAGATCAATGGCAAGGGTGAATTACAGGCCGCGAACTAGCACATCCGCTATTTTCACCTTTGCGCTCTGTAGTGATTCCCCACCCTCGATCTCCATTCATAGATCGATGATGCATGTCAATTGCGGGGTTTAAATTGACCTTCGTACAACTTGGCATCTCGGAGCCTTGAGCTCCAAAGTTCCTAGACCCAGGTCACTTGGATCTTCATAAAACTCTGGGGCTATGATCCCCACTCCTAGTCATGTTTTTGGTTAAGGAAATAAGCGCAAGTTCAAAGTCTCCTAGACTATTGGTCTGAAGGGAACACCTTCCCGACTCGCAGAGCTTTAAGCTCTGAATCAAGGCAAGGTAACTTGTGAGGTTACCAAATCGGTAAATATGCCTAGAGGCTTGCTCCAACTCCGGAACGACGATGTAAATTCCTGGGGAAAGTGCCTTCGAGTGATTAAACTGGGGCATATGGAAATCCAAGCAGAATTATAGGTTCTCAAGGAAACGAACGCATACTCATAACTTAATCATTTAATACAGAGAAGGAAACCTTTATAGACATGTAAATACTCGCATGCATCCATTATTTACAATTCAAAACATAAGGCAAGAAAACACTTATCGGAACCATAGAGTGTGATGCGACTGTTGAAAGGGGTGCTCGTTTCCACCCAACCATAGGCTCAGTCACTCCCAATGGATTTATGACTGGCCATGCCCGAGCGTAAGCCACGATGCTTTGAAATTCAATCTCTTACTTCCATCTCAATGGAAGTTAGGGATAAAGGTTACTCTCCTTCTCCCAATACAGAAAATAGATAAGGATGAAGGTTACTCTCCTTCTCCTAGTTCAATCTCTAATTTCTGTGATCAGAACTCATTGTTCCTCCTTCAGTCCTTCCTTGGACCCGAGATTTTCCTCTCTCGTCTCTGGATTTTTTTTCGTAGGTCTCCCTCTGTCCACCACACTTCCTTTCTTGCCTCCCTCAACAAGATTGCGTGTGGCTCGAATTTCCCAGTTTGTGGTCAGGTCTGGAAGCCTTACCAATGGGCAGTCTGCCCCATCCCTCATTAACTCTTGAGGAGGCTTTCCCACCTACCAGCCTGACAGGTATTCATTCCTGGTCAGAGGGTTGCTTTGATATGAGCAAATTAATTCCAGTATGGTACTGGATCGGTGGAGGTTAACACAACCATTCCTGGTCCCCTCCACCACCTTTCACAACATTTTGTGGTCTCTCTCTTAGCACATCCCCTCTTTCAGCAGTCATGCAACACGTAACCATTTTCTATTAAAATAGTCAGAATTTACATTCATCGACCTTCTGCACAAGGTCCATCAAATCAAAGATTCACACTTTTAAGTATGCCATAATTCCTTGACCCATATAGTTATATTTACAGACTGGGGGAAACAGGGTTTTACAATTCCCTCCCCCTTAAAGGAATCATCGTCCTCGATGTTCTATCTATCAACATGATATCTATGTACATAAGTAAACAAAATCGGATATGCATGTCTCATGGCATCTTCCATTTCCCACGTAGCCTCATCTGGGCCAAAGTGTTTCCATTGCACCTTGATCTGTGCAATGGTTCAGTTCCTGAGTGAGGTTTCCTTCCTGTCTAATATGCATTGGGTTTCTGGCAGGAATTCTCCCTCCAACTCCACCTGGGTCATAGACCAGTCAATTATATGATTAGCATCATGTACATATTTCTTCAGTAATGAAACATGAAAAACATTATGTGCCTTTATTGTGGGAGGAAGTGCTAACCTATAGGCTATAGACCCCACTCTATATAAGACTTCAAAGGGTCCACAATACTGAGGTGCCAACTTGGCACAGGCTCCCATTCTCAGGGAACTCTTCCTGGGTCTAACTCTGAGATAGGCATGGTCTTCAGTCTTGAACTCTCTGGGAGTTCTCTTTTTGTCGATGTAACTTTTCGGTCTATCCTGATCAATCTTTAGATTTTTTCTTATCTGAACCACTTGTTGTTCCATTTCTTTCAACATGTTGGGTCTGATTGTAATTCTATCCACTGGATTACTCCAGCTGATTGGAATCTTGCACTGTCTACCATAGAGGACTTCAAAAGGGCTCATCTTAAAGGGTTCTTGATAACCGTTGTTGTATGCAAACTCTACCAATGGTAGGTAGTCTTCCCACTTCTTAGGTTGATGCATTACATGCATCCTTAGCATGTCTTCTACTATTTGGTTCAATCTTTATGTTTGTCCATCAGTTTGAGGGTGGTAGGTTGTGTTGAACAACAATTTAGTCTCAAAACCAACCATTAGGGATTTCCAAAAGTTTGAAGTAAACTTGGTATCTCGGTCAGATACAATTTCCTTGGGCATGCCATGCAGTCTAAATATCTCCTTCATGAATATGTTGGCAATATCTATGGCCTTGCAAGTCGATTTGACAGGAATGAAATGAGTAGATTTACTCAGTTTGTCCACCACGACCATGATGGCATCATTTTTCTTGGTTGACTTTGGTAATCCGGTGATGAAATCCATGGAGATGGTTTCCCATTTCCATTCTGGGACCAATAGAGGCTGTAATAATCCTTCTAGATGTCGGTGCTCTACCTTAACATGCTGGCATTCTAGGAACTTAGCTAGATAGTTAGCTATGTCTTTCTTCAACCCAGACCAATAGAATTGTTTCCTAGTGGCCGTGATCATCTTCTGATATCTTGGGTGACTAGTATATGGTCTCTTATGTAGTTCATCCATTATGAACCTCTTCAAGTCGTCATAGTTTGGAATATACAATCTATTTTTGTAACTCAGCAGCCCTTCCTCGAGCATCTGGTAGCCTTCATACTTCATCCCTATAGGCTCTTGTCTTAGGTATGAGGTCACAGTCTTGTAGAATGCATCTGTCTCTTGTGCATTTCTTACTCTTTCCCCGACGTCTGTTTCACAGGCACTTACTGCTGCTAGATGAATCATTTTTATACTCTTGCTAAGGGCATCGACCACCCTATTTTCCTTTCCTTTTATGTGTTTGATTTCGAAATCGAATTCACTTAGGAGAGCCATCCACCTAGCTTGCCTAGCTTTGAGTTTTGGTTGATCAAACAGGTGTCTCAATCCACAATGATCTATCATAAGCACAAATCTTCTACCCAAGACGTAGTGCCTCCACATTTTTAAAGGATGTACTATGGCAGACAATTCTAGGTCATGGGTCACATAATTGATCTCATGCTCATTTAATTTCCTGGACGTGTAGCAAATTACACGTCCCTCTTGCATAAGGACTCCTCCGAGTCCTTCCTTGCAGGCATCTCTACACACAAGGAAATCATTATCCAGTTCTGCAATCTTTAGCACGGGTGCATGGGTTAGGAGGTATTTCAGTTCCTAAAATCTTTCTTCACATTTCGATGTCCAAATTAATTTAATCCCCTTTTTTTGAAGGGCATTGATTGGACAACCAATCTTGGAAAACCCTTTTATGAACCTTCTATAGTATCCCTCTAAGCCCATGAAGGATCTAATATCGGATACATCCTTCGGGGTAGGCCATTCCATAATAGATCTAATCTTGTCGGGGTCTACTGCCACTCCTTCCTTAGAAATGACATGGCCTAGGTAATGGACTTGCGTTTGAAAGAAGTCGCACTTACTAAACTTAGCGTAGAGTTGATGCTCTCTTAGTACTTGAAGTACTAGTCTAAGATGTTCTTCGTGCTCCTCCTTGTTCTTGGAGTAGATTAGGATATCATCAATGAAAACCAATACAAATTTGTCCAGAAATTTGTTGAGTACATTATTCATCAAGCACATAAAAGTGGCGGGGGCATTGGTTAATCCAAACGGCACCACCACGAACTCATAGTGACCATACCTCGTCCTGAAGGCTATTTTGTGGATGTCTTCATCCTTAATCTGGACTTGATGGTAGCCAGACCTTAGGTCAATCTTTGAGAATATGGATGCACCTCCCAATTGGTCGAACATGTCATTGATTCTTGGTAAGGGGTACGTGTTCTTTATGGTTTCCTTATTGAGTTATCTGTAATCTATGCACAATCAGAGTGTGCCATCTTTCTTTTTCAAAAATAGGATGGGTGCTCCCCACGAAGATACACTGGGTCAGATGTAGCCTTTGTCCATCATCTCCTTTAGCTGTAGCTTGAGCTCAACTATCTCTAGTGTGTTAATTCTGTATGGCATTCTAGATGTTGGTACCACTCCCGGTGTAAGTTCTATCGAGAAGTCAATATCCCTTCTCGGAGGTAGACCTGGTACTTCTTCTAGGAATATGTCCTTGTATTCTCTTAATATGGGGTGGTCCTCTAGGTTTCGTTTGTCATCCTCAATAGATTCCAATACCTGTATGGCATATAAGGAACACCCCTTTCTGTGATACTTTTTCATTTGAAGGGCTGATATTTGCCTCACTGAAACATGATTCTAAATCCCTTGGAGGGTCGTCTTTCTTCCTTCTTCATTTACACATTCTAAAGTTTTATGATAACAGACCAACTTAGTTTTGTAAGAAGCCAACCAATCCATACCAATCAACAAGTCATAAGATCCCAGGGGAAGTACGTTAAGGGTCGCTTGGGTGGGTAATCCACCCATGATGAATTGACAGGCTAGTATGACCTCTGCCACTTTTCTTTTGGTCCCGGTGGCTAATTGCACCAATCGCGGTTTAACATGTCCAATTGGTTGCAGTTTACTTATCAATAGTATGAGGGGCCACATAACTCAAATTAGAACCTGGGTCAATTAAAATAGAAACTAGATAGTTTGTGATCATACCTTCCAGCTCCACTACTGAAGCTTGGTGGTCGGCTTGATTATTGTCCAAGGCTGCATAGATTCGCAGCATGATCCTAGCCACATCATTGACGATGGTAGCTTCTTAGATATTGTAGACCCTCTTACTGTTCTGTTGTCTGTGTGGGCAGTCCCTCAATCTATGATCCTCTCCACAACCCCAACATTTTAAGGGTTCCTTCTTTAGGTTATCAGTCTTTCCCAGG
The DNA here is from genome assembly GCA_009831015.1 of Picea engelmannii. Lineage (NCBI taxonomy): Eukaryota > Viridiplantae > Streptophyta > Pinopsida > Pinales > Pinaceae > Picea > Picea engelmannii. The sequence continues at coordinate 14,532 of ML807122.1, forward strand.
GCTGTATTAAAAGGTTTATTTCCACTTTGAGAGAGGAAATTTTGCTGATATACACTTCTAGTAGGAAGGTTCCTTCTAGAATATTTTCCATATTTCTTGAATCTTGAGGATTTAAACCCTTTCTTTTGGAATCCCAAACTACTCCTAGTCTTCTAGTCCTCACGAGGTCTTGTCTTACTCCCAAACTATTCATAACAATACCTCGCCTTCCAAATAGTTTCTTCTAAGGTATTTGGTTCGTCGAACTCAATCCTATCCCGGTAGGTCTGAGGTAACCCATTAATGAACCGCTACATTTTTACTTTTTCATCTTTTATGTAGGGTACATACCTCAGTAGTTCAAGGAATTTATTGACAAATTCGTTTATGGTGAGTTGCCCCAACCTAAGTTCATAGAACTCCTTAGTCTTCCCATCCATGTATTTCTCTGATAGATACTACTTCCTGAAGTATTTCTCGAACTGTTTCCATGCCAAGTCCTTCTCATGGACTCCTTTCACATTCCTAAGGTGATCCAGGTGGATATTGGTGGTCACCCACCTTTTTCGACTGGCTCAAAATAGTTTTCTAGCAATTTTGGAAATTTACTATTTTTAGCAGTTTTAACTTCCAGGGTCATTTTGAGGGCCCAAATGAAGGTTCTTCAAGATCAAGGTTCTCAATGATAGCTAAAGCCATGATTGATCCCCCAAAATGAATCTCCTTGACGATACCTTTCCAACGAGCTATCATACGCCTAAAATAGAGATCGTATGCAAAAGTTACGACCCCGGGGAGTTGATGTACTAACTTACCCAAACGGGGCCCACATGACTTTTGGCGCTTCATCTCCTAGGGTTAGGTTTTTGGATGTCTATGGTTTTTGGAATTCCAGTTTATTGTAAAAAGGCCTTCAGAGCTTCATCATAATCATCTTCTTGCGAATGCGAGTGGCCGTCACATCTCTTCTCAGAGATACACTGCCACCATTCTAGCAAGTCTTTCACTTTGTATTTTTTACAGTGTCTGTACATTTCTTTCATTAATAGAAATCGTGTATTACTATATATCTGTGTTTATGGTTGCATCTTTGATATATTTCTGTTATATTATTGGATATACGTGATATCTCTGTGCATTTCTTTATTATATCTTCGCTCTCATTTCGTGCCAAAAATAATCCAGATCATAAGGTCTTCCCACCAAATGGAAGCCTTCCCATTTAGGTGGAAGATGGTTATTCGAGCCTTCAAGTTTTCAGAGTAGTCATGGACTCTGAAGTATTTCTTTAAACCAAGCAGCCAGGCTTCAGCTTCTTCTCCCTTCTTAATCTCTCCATCGAAAGAGGGTGGTTTGGATTTCTTGAATTCTTCAGGATCGTGATTTTTGGAACGCTTCTGCTTCTTTCCTTTCCTTCGAGAATGTGAGTTGGCTCTGATACTAGAAGATCCTTCAGAGTTACCAACTTCCTTTCCAAAGGACTCCACCAATGAGTGTCCCCTTCCTCCAGGCCGGGCCTTCTTCGAGGTACTTTTCCTAGTGTGGTCAGTTATGGAGTCATGTTTTCGGATCTTAGGTGGACTTTGACTTCTCTTCTTATGTCGTCGGTCCACATGACTATTTGCGGGTTCATGCTATAGTTGCCTCTGTATGTCAGATAAGCTCTGTAGCAAGGCCACATTAATTTCTATCTGTTTTTCTTGCTCCTTTAAGAATCTCTCGTTGTCAGCCTTGCAACTCTGTAATTTGGCCCTGAGGCTCCTTACAGTTTCAACCAGATCCGGAGGGGTTTCCACTGCCCTCCTTTCATCAGATTCTTCATCTCTATTGTGGGAGCCATCCACCACTTCATGACACATCACCATCCTTTAGTATTGGAGATTTTTCGTGATTTACAAACTGCTCGAGTGTTAACAAAAACACTTATTGTTAGCAAACAATTTATTAGTTCATGAACAATACACGGTTCAATTTCTTAAATGCATACACACAGTAGAAAGTTTCATTCTTTTCTTTAATAACATTTTTAATCAGACTTTTTAAGAAAGAGGTAAGGTAGAGTGTCATTCTTTTAAAATTACTCCAAATAGAGTTTTTAAGTGACTCGTTCGTGATCCCAAGTAGGCCAAGTGTTGTAACCATGCTTTGATACCAATTTGTAACACACCCACAATGGGGAAAGGAAAATAACAACAAATTTAAAGTTTCGTCCCCCTTACATGAACAAATCCTCTTTCTCTCTACGGGTTCTAATTTGTAAAGTCCAGGACTCAACCCGAGACTCCGGTCAAGATTCTCCGAGTCTAAATCAAACGAGACTTTGAGACCATGATAGTCTCACCTCTAAATCAGACACAAGCTCTTTCGGCCTCTGTTGCAGGTCTTATGATACCTGTGACCTTCTCCTTCGCGCTTCAGCGAAGTCTCAGAGTTGACGTTAGCCCCTTTTCTCTTGGCTTCTCCTCAGATGTGACCTTAGCGATGACCATGTGATTGCAGGTGAGACCACAAGTGGTTTGGGGTCAATATACTTTTGGGCCCGCAATCCTCCTCAAGTCTCCACGTGTCCTCCTGATGAAACCATGGTTTGAATTGTGGCCCACCCTCAATATTTTAAACTTCACGCAACTCATGTCCTCACAATTCTACGGTATCGTCGATCTCACAATCTTGATGATACTGTCAGAATTGATAGTTCATATCTGTGCCTCTCAAATCTACGGACCAGATCTGTCCCTCCTAGATCAACGACTCTGATCTCTTCACAATTCCGGACTTCAGGGTTTTGAAATCTCAAACCCTGCTTCTTCTGTACTTCAAATTTTCGGAGCTAACGACCTGCAGACACCTGTCTTGCTCGATCAACGGTCTTGCTTCCACTTCGGGTGTTTGACCATTTAATCCAAATCAACGGTCCTCCAACCCTCTTCTCGATCGACGGTCGAGATCTCCTTCAGTTTTTAGACTTCTGAGATCTCAAATCTCAGACCTTTTTCCCAATGACTTTTATCTGAAGGCTACAATCCTCTGACACGTGTCCTCCTTATCTGACAATCGAGTATTACTTCGGGTCTTCACCCGCAGCTCACAGATTTGTGTCACATGTCCTCTGAATCCCACGGCTATGAGTCACTTTGGGACTTTAACCAGAGTTCACGGATTCACACCACATCTCCCTTAGATCTGTCGATCCAGGTTCACTTCGGGTCTTCGGGGTTCGAAAATCTCAGTTCTCAAACTGAAACCCCACTACAATATTCCCGAAGATCTCGATCTATTGACTAGTGTCCCCATGCCAATCGATGGCTCATGTCTCTTAGGCTCTTCGGGCTTTCTGCGCTTTGGGAATCTCAAGTTTCAAACTTGCCTCCTCTCGGACTCATAGTATTTGACGGTTCAGATCCACTCTGGTGATCTGATGCTTGAATTTTACCTCAAACAATCTGACGGCTCAAATCTGTAACTGCGATTGGACAACTGAGATTCTACTTTGGACTTTCGGCTCTTCGGGCTTCGAAAATATCAAGTCTCAAACTTGCCTCCTCTCGAACAGATTCCTCCAGAGTCCATGATCTATCGCCACGTGTCCCTCTGAATCAGGCGGTCTAGATTCACTTCGGGTCTTTGGGGTTAAAAAATTTCAACTTTTAGCCCCAAACCCTCGAATAGATTTCTCTAGAGTTTACGATTCGTCGCCACATGTCCCTCTTGATGATGGACAATCCCAAACTACTTCAGGACTTCATAACTTTGGTAAGTCTTCTTCTCCCACATGTGCAAGGTACTAAGGTTTGTGCACCTTGTTTAGATCATATGGTTTTCAAACCTCTGCGATGTCATCCAATGACCACTATCGCTCCTCCTCCTAGGCTTCTGACTTACTCTGACTTAGAAGGTTTTCTAAGTGCTCAAAGGATTCGACCTTTGCTCCTCCTACGAGCCTATCTCTTGGATTTTGTCTGCGTTCCTGAAAGCATTATCTCTTATGAGTTTGACCTCTTTGAAGGTTTTCGCCATCCCACGCGCTCCTTGCATTTTAGGGATCGCTTCAAACTCAGATCGAAGGTCAACAACGATTGACAGTTCACAGGAATCACGGGGTCCCAAGATGTGGATTCTTTACCAGGGAGTTCAACCTCCGCAATCTGGAAAGTGCTCACTTGATTCTAGTCTAACTAGGATCGTTGATCCTACAGCCCGTCGAGATCAATGACAAGGGTGAATTGTGGGTCATGAACTAGCACGTCCGCTTTTTTCACCTTCACGCTCTGCAGTGATTCCCCACCCTCGATCTTCGTTCATAGATCGACGATGCATGTCAATTGCGGGGTTTAACTTGAGCTTCGTACAACTCGACATATCAGAGCCTCGAGCTCCAAAGTTCCTAGACCCAGATCATGTGGATCTTCATAAAACTTTGGGGCTATGATCCCCACTCCTAGTTAGGTTTTTAGTTAAGGAAATAAGCACCGGTTCAGAGTCTTCTAGACTACTGGTCTAAAGGTAACACCTTCCTGACTCGCAGAGCTTTAAGCTCTGAATCAAGGCAAGGTAACTTGTGAGGTTACCAAATCGGTAAATATGCCCAGAGGCTTGCTTTGACTCTAGAACGACGATGTAAATTCCTGGGGAAAGCGCCTTCGAGTGATTAAATTGGGGCATATGAAAATCCAAGAAGAATTATAGGTTCTCAAGGAAACAAACACATACTCATAACTTAATCATTTAATATAGAGAAAGAAACCTTTATAGACACATAAATATTCACATGCATCCATGATTTACAATTCAAAACATAAGGCAAGAAAACGCTTATTAGAACCATAGAGTGTGATGCGACTGCTGAAAGTGGTGCTCGTTTCCACCCAACCATAGGCTCAGTCACTCCCAATGGATTTATCACTGGCCACCCTCGAGCGAAAGCCACGATGCTTTGAGATTCAATCTCTTACTTCCATCTCTTTGAAAGTTAGGGACAAACTTTACTCTCCTTCTTCCAATATATAAAATAGATAAGGATGAAGGTTACTCTCCTTCTCTTGGTTCAATCTCTAATTTTTGTGATAAGAACTCACTGTTCCTCCTTCAGTCCTTCCTCGGACCCCAGAGTTTCCTCTCTCATATCTGCATTTTTTTTCACAGGTCTCCCTCTGTCCACCACACTTCCTTTCTTTCCTCCCTGAAAGATTGCATGTGGGTCGAATTTCCCAGTCCATGGTCAGGTCTGGAAGCCTTGTTGATGGGCAGTCTGCCCCAACCCTCATTAACTCTTGAGGAGGCCTTCCCACCTACCAACCTGACGGGAATTCATTCCTGGTTAGAGGGTTGTTCTGATGTGAGCAAATTAATTCCAACATGGTGTTGGTTCGGTGGAGGTTAACACAACCATTTCTGGTCCCCTCCACCACCTTTCATAGCATTTTGTGGTCTCTCTCTTAGCACATTCCCTCTTTCAACAGTCATGCAACACGTAACCATTTTGTATTAAAATAATCAGAATTTACATTCGTCAACCTTCTACACAAGGTCCATCAAATAAAACATTCAAACTTTTAAGTTTGACATAGTTCCTCGGCCCATATAGTTATAGACTGGGCGAAACAGGGTGTTACAATCCCCCTCCAAGGTTTGATGTTGCCCAACAAAACTAATTCCTGCATGATGCATAGAGAGCACTAGAATAAGAAAGAGCGTGCGAGGGGCTGCATCGCGCCACTTAGAGGTCACTTGAGGAGGGTCAAATATGGGAAGAGGTGCAGAGGGAGACACAGAGGTCATTGTAGGAAGCTCGGATCTACGAAGAAGTATTACGTGCAATGTAGAGGTCACCGGAAGAAGCTTATGCACACAAAGAAAAGATGTTTGGAGGAGTCTCTCATGCATGAAGAAGTACAATGCATGACACAACGATCAATTGAAGAAGCTTGTAGACAGGCTGAGTTGTGACACATTGAGTAGATAGCACATGAAGAACAACACCTGGAGGAAATTCAACACACAACACACATAGAAGTCTTACTTGGGTCACAAGGAAGAATCTAAAGACCAAGTAATTTCTTTCTTGTGTTGTTTTTTGCGACTGTTGAATGATACAAAAGTTGCACGTAAGTTGACTCAAATGTTGGCTACTTGGATGAAGGAACAAGGAGTAGAGGCAACCATAGCAGCTCCATTGCCATAAAGAGATGTATGTCAGGTCAACAAGCAAAAGTGCATTGGCCGAGAATTTAAGATGATCGCAGAGCTTGGTGGCTATGACATGGATGGAGTCATGTTGGATCTAGGTTTCGACGTGAATATTTTTCCGAAGAAATCTTGGGAAGTAATGGGTAAACCAATTTTTTTACGGTCACCCATCCAACTGCAATTGACTAATCAATACAAAATCTACCCAATAGGCCGACCAGAGTAGGTGAAAGTGAACATAGAAGGAGTAAAAACAAAGGCTGACTTTGAGGTCATAGAAATTATGGATGAATCTCATCCATACCCTGCATTATTTGGCATTGAATGGGCCTTTGAGAATAATGCGGTGTTAAACTTGAAGAAGTGGCATATGTCATTTGAAATAGATACCGTGTGCATGGTCGCACCACTAGATCCATATGAAGGTGACAGGTATAATGAGCTAGTGGATGAGGATGCACAGAGCTCAGTCATTGAAAATATCTATAAGATCACATGCCACAGGGAGAACTCCATCAACCCCACTGCAGATGGAGAGTTAAGCTGGAGAAGTGCCAAGTCTTCTAACACGAATTATGAGGATGCCATGGATAGATGGAAAAACAAGTAATATAAAGTGTCAACAAGGAGGTGTGTGCATATCTATGTAGAGGAGCGCAGGGAAGGATTTGGATCATATTGATACGATGGATCAGAGCCGGTAGACACATTGATTTCATAGATACAACACATTCCCAAGCATCAGAGGGCTCGCACACTTGATACTGTAATCCTATAAATTCTTGTGTGTTGGTGGGATGCACATCGAGAACCTTATTGTGAATGGGCGGCTACCGAAACATCCATGCGAGAAATATTTCAATCAGATGTCGACATTCGTCAATACACATGTCCTTGCGAAAGGCACTGGATAGCTAAGAAACGATGCAGTGTGCATGGTTAGTATATGAATGTACACTGCAAGCTACCCAAGAAACACCCCATATCCCTAGTGCCCCAATTCTACACTGGGCAAGGTAGGCAAACCTCAAAATACCATGATGATTTGTTCCCTGTAGGACTATTCCCCAACCCCATTGAGCATACAAATGACTCCAAAATCACTATCGACGAAATGGTTAGTCAATGGATCATACCAGAACCGATCGAGTCTACTCTCCTATCTTCCACGTGGGTGTTGACCGATTGGACCCACATGCAAATACATTGCAACCCACTTGCGATCACTCTGTCCCTCTAAGCCACCAAACAAATCCCATCGAGGTGCATAGGACCATGTGCAGTACCCCCGACGAGGAACTTTGCGTTAGTGTCATGTCGTCTATGTCTTTATTAATTTCAAATATTTTGCGGTGGTAACATATTTTCAATATTAACGGTCGAAGCGATAGGTAGTTGTCATACGTCCACTTCATCTAATTTCGGGAATGACAACTCATTAACATTGTTGGAAAGAGGAAAATTTTCCTCGATTCAGAGTAAAAGTTGAAGTTACTTGCAGGAATCATTGCAAAACTTGACATTAATATGATTATGCCAAAACCAAGGAGGGTTCTCCCACTCAAAGTCGGCTGGTTGCAAAATTAATGAAAGATATTTGCGCATAGTTGGCCAGACAACAAGCCTCCCACAACGAAATGATCAGGAAGATGCATATTTTGGCCCAACATTTTGCTCTGCCTTCCTTACCGGAATCCCCCTCTTCAATTAATTCAGGCATTGAGGTTCCGGGAGCCGTGTCCTCGCCGAGTGCTCAAAGCCTATCCACTTGCAGTCATCCCTTCAATATCGGCTAGAACCGAATTGGATTTGTCATAGGTCCCTACAATGGACATCCAGAGCTTTATCGCTACCATGGTCCATGATCTCAGAGAATGCCAACAATCCATCAACCTAGAATAGGTCTAGCTACGCCTCCACTATGAACAAGAGCTTTCCGGTCATGATGCCACGTGATCCCAATTATAGCAGGAATCTTGCGTGCTTCAGGATGTTAAAGAGGCTTGGAAAAATTTGCGAGATTAACACATTGTTGAAGTGGTCATGCATGCAGAAACTCAGGGCCAATATGCAGTCGTTCTCAGTGACCACAACGACATGGTCACTTCTCTTAACGAAGCCTATTCCCAGGTTTCCTAGCATGCATAGGTGCAGCCAAATCTTTCAAATCTACAGAAAATGAAAGCGGTCGCCGAGCATGTTCAGGTTCTGCAGTCCCAAAATCTTGAACTACGGACATGACTACAATAAGAAACATTGGAGGAGACCACACTCTAGAGACAGATCACTTAGGCCATAATAACCATTTAGGAGGGTTGAAACCATGCCCAAGGGTTTTCCACGCTAGTCATTCAAAGCTTCAACTTGTGGGATCATTTACAGAGCCCTCTCGATATCACTAATATCTATGATAGGACCTACGCAACAGAGGCCGAGGTCATGTAATAGAAATGAGACATGGGTTCTTTGCCTCCCAGGGAACACGTCATTTTGAAGTTCACCATTGCCACAAGAACAAAGGAGATCACTACAAATCAGGCTGAGCAACAAACTATGCAAGAGTTGATCACTTTGATGGTCGATAAGGCCTTGGTCTGGTATACTCATCTCTTCGACGTACAAGTTGTTGTCGGACCTCTCATCGAACAACTCAAAATCACAGACCTCACAACCTCTCAAGTCACAACGATGGAAGTCGAGGTAGCTATTAATCTTACGCAGGATCTCCAGGGCCATTTGAATGAGCCGGAGCACTAATATAAGGACTTCGTGGAGGAAGTAAAAAACACTATGTTGTTGGTTGCGACGGTAATTCCCCAAAGTCGGTTGCTTGATGATGAGCCAAGTAATCGTGGTGGGGGAATATTGGCAGCCAAAGTTTTGGGTTCATTTCATGCAGGCACAAATGAAGTTGCACGAGCTCATTCCAAATTTTTGCACGCACATAAGGTAATGCACGAAGAATGACAAATAATACGCATCAGACCGAGTTTTGATAGTGCACAATAGGATTAAAAGATTATTGAACGCACGCCAGTCCCAATTTTGATGCACACTGGAAATCAAGAAGACGCATGTCGAAATCAAGAAAATAATCACTAGGAAATCCTCTTGAATGATTACTCTCAGTTACACAAGGGATCATGGAGCTAACGAAACATGAGTTGGCAGGGCAGTTAAGATTGCCTTGATTGCTGAATTCTACGTGGACTACAAGTAGGTAGTAGAAGCGTGCGAGGCAGTTTTTTCAATCAAGCAAGTGGAACATAGAAAAAAAGAACAGAGATCCTGAGCAGAGAAAATTATAAAAGGAAGCAATGATAGCATAAATGAGGCTAGCTAGATGTTTGGATGAGATTCATTGAGTCCTTAGTATTGAGCTCGCTCTGAGCTTGTTGTAATATTGTAGTGCTTTTGAATATACTTCTGAGTCAATTATATGTCTGTAGTCTTGAGAGAATGCACATTGTGTAGTGTGTTGTGTTTCTAAGGAGTTATATAGAGAAGAGATGAAGTTCAGTGGTTGTCATATATAGTTTTCTTGGCATGTCTCTATTGTAAGGGAATGACTCTGGTATTAAATATGCGACAGTTCTGATCTATTACGTGTCTACCATGTACTATTTGGATATGTGTGTGTATTGTTTTACTTCTTAGTCCTAATAATTTGTCAATTATGAGTCGCATGAATGCCAACCCCAATGAATCTTTGTGTGTTTGTCCTTCATCCCTATCACAAGACTGTTGTGGGTGGGAAATCCCTCCCATGGAATAGCATTAAGGGTTTTATCATGCATGTAGAAATGACCTAAAGTCTCCTACTTTTTACCAACATCCCAATCATAACTCCCATTACTAATATGCAAATACAAGGCTAAAGAGATCCAATTACTATACCTTAGTTTCCATGTTTGATGTCGATCCCTTTAACGCTTGGTCGCTCCTTGACTGCAAATCTCCTCCTAATGCTGACCTGCATTCATAAAAGACAAACAAAGAACTCCACATGCATATAACCTATAAACTAATGGGTTAGATATTCTATCAAAATATAATCAAATTTAAATATTGACAATCTCATATGGCGGGACGAGAAAAGTACTTCTTTTATTAATCTCACAAGAGTAACCTAACAATAGTGAGATTGACCACTATTCCTCGAATCTGGTCCTGGGATCCTCTTCAATTGTGCTCCAACTACTTCTGTATATGCTTATCTTCACACAATAATTGCAAAAGGTTGGGGCAAGGGGAATACTAAATCGGGTATAGTTTCTTTTCTATGATTTTCCTCCTTCCAAATGGGACCCCTACCCCTTCTTTTATAGGCTAAAATGGGCTAGGTATTTGGTTGAGTAATCGACTATGGGCAGTCAAACTGATCCAGGTGGATATCGGTGGCCACCCACCTTATCCAACTGGCCCAAAACATGGTTCTGGCAATTTTGGCAATTTACTATTTTTAGCAGGTTTTAACTTCCGGGGCCATTTTGAGGGTCCAAATGAAGGTTTTTCAAGATTGAGGTTCTCAATGATAGCCAAAGGAATTATTGAGCCCCCAAAATGAATCTCCTCGATGATACCTTTCCAACGAGCTATCACACGCCTAAAACGGAGATCGTATGCAAAAGTTACGACCCCGGGAAGTTGATGTACTCACTTACCCAAACGGGGCCCACATGACTTTTGGCGCTTCATCTCCTAGGGTTAGGTTTTTGGATGTCCAGGACTTTTGACATTCCCGTTTATTGTAAAAGGGCCTTCGGAGCCTCATTGTAATCATCTTCTTGCGAATGCGAGTAGCCGTCACATCTCTTCTCAGAGATAAGATGCTACCATTCTAGCGAGTCTTTCACTTTGTATTTTTACAGTCTCTATACATTTCTCTGATTAATAGAAATCATGTATTACTGTATATTTGTGTTTATGGTTGCATATCTGATACATTCTTGTTATATTATTGAATATCTACAATATCTCTGTGCATTTCTTTATTATATCTCCGCTCTTATTTCGTGCCAAAAATAATCCGGATCAGTGGTATCAGAGCAGGCTGCTCTTGATCATTTTTTTCAGTGCATGTCCCCGACGAGGTCCGAGTATAGCAAGTTGGGTCTCGAGCTTATCTCTCTTGAAGACAATTGCTCTCGCACACCCAAGAAACCCTCAATGGCGGAAGAAAAGAAAATCGACAAAGCAGACAATCCTATCAATCTGTTGCTTGAGCAAGCTCTCACGCGACAGAGGGACGAAATGATGGAGACTTTTGCCCACATCCTTAAACGCCTGCCGATAGCATCAGGTGCATCTTCATCAAGCGACCACTTTGGAGGCACCTCGTCTTTCAAGGTACAAGTTAATTTTGATATTCCTGTATTTGAAGGACAGATAGATGCAGAAGCCCTAGAAAAATGGTTAACTCTGCTAGAAGGT
>ML807122.1:28211-62562 GCA_009831015.1 Picea engelmannii
GTAAAAGGGCCTTCGGAGCCTCATTGTAATCATCTTCTTGCGAATGCGAGTAGCCGTCACATCTCTTCTCAGAGATAAGCTACCACCATTCTAGTGAGTCTTTCACTCTGTATTTTTACAGTCTCTGTACATTTCTCTGATTAGTAGAAATCGTGTATTACTGTATATTTGTGTTTATGGTTGCATCTCTGATACATTTTTGTTATATTATTGAATATCTGCAATATCTCTGTGCATTTCTTTATTATATCTCCGCTCTCATTTCATGCCAAAAATAATCCGGATCACAAATGGTTTAGTTAACTTACCCAAAACTGTGTGTTCTGTCTGCAACTTTCCATTTTTTGTGCTTTTTAGGTATACGCGAGCTGTAGTGGGTCAGCCAGTGTACACACATGTGCAGTAGTGGAGCAGGGCGCGTATGCCTTCAAAAATAGTGTTTTTTTAGAAGTTGTTCAGTAGTGGCTTGGCAAAGAAGGCAAATGAGATGGCTTGATGCCAGGTAAGCATGTCTGGTGAAATTTAGGGTTATAACAGATGCCCCCTAATGTGTGACGTCAAAAGAGCATCTAATGGCCGAAATACGTTATCAATCTTCACCAACATACCAAACAAGTGAGCCTATGAACCAGAATTCGAGAGGTGCCATCTGCAAAATAACAATTTGTCTCACCGAGGTGGGCATACCCATGCTTGGAATGAAATAAAATCATGGCTATCAATCAAATACACTGTAGATCCATGTCATATACAAAATGGATCTACACCTTGAAATAAAAAAGATATACATGTATAGTATCCATCTTCAAGAAGCGAATAAGGCATGATGGCTAGAGATGAGGCCTTCAGAGCTCGAGCAACAACTTTAAAATCTTCACAACTCAGGTAGGAGTGTAATATGAGTGTACAAATTCACTACCCAGAGGTCTTTGACGACTTGTCAGGAATGGACTAGAGGATTTTGATGATCAGGTTGAGGGCTTCATGGATTTCGAACAAAGACTTGATTGGGATTTTAGGATGATCGAGCATGAGGGTAAGAGACAATCTACAGAGGGGTCCAACTCAAGCTTGGTAATAACTTCCCTTGGACAATAACACGACAAAAGATGAGACTTAGGCAACATGATATTTTGACATAAGTTCATGATGCAGGTGGCACCACAAACTCTCCATATGTTTGGAAGAATAACCAAACAGAGGAGGACACAACTCTATGTAGCGAGAACAACTTCCTAAGGTCATGTTAAATCCCAAGGCTTGACGAACAAACAAAAGGATGTGATTTGTCCAAGGGCGACTCATTGTGCTGCCAATAAAAAGAAAATACTTTTCCCTTCCTCTTTTTGGGGTATATTTGATTTTTTTTTGTCTTTTTCAATAATTTTGGAAAGCTTGAAAAAGAATAAAAGAATGTTGCGTCACAAAGGAGGATCGAATGTCGCAAACATACTAGTTCCAAGCGCACGAAACACATGGATGCTCAAGGAAAAGGTACATATGTAGGAAAATGACACTCGAGAAAAATCCTCCATGGGCCAAAGGTGTCAAGATGCAGAGGCAAAGTGCTACAGGGCTTGCGTATAAGGCATGCTTCAGATGGTTCAGTTGAGAGCAACATGGATCCAGAATTAGGCCAAAGATGCACGTATGCAAACACGATTAATAAGACACACAATGGTAATGTCCTTCGATGTAATTTTAACAAGCCCAAAGAAGGTAAGCTCGATGGTTTTTCATATTTAGAGAGTCTGAAAAAGCGTAAAAGGAGACTCCGTTGGGGTACCTTTTTCAATAGTCTAGTCGGTTTGAAAAAGGGGTAAACTAGCACCAACCAAATGTCTATTCAAAACCATTTTAACGAGTGTGATAAAGACAAGATCACTCGACAATTTTTTTATTTTTAAGGAGTCTGAAAAAAGCTTAACTATGGACTCCGTCAGGAATGTTCTTCTGGACCAATTTAACGAGTGTGAAAGAATAAGGTCACTCAACGATCTTTTCAATTTTAGGGACTCTGAAAAGAGCTTAACTATGGACTTCGTGGGGGTTCCTTTTTCGTAAATTTAGTCCCTCAGGCCCGAAAAAGGGTTAAAATCATACCTAAGAATACTCTTCTAGGGAACTGAAACTCCTAGAGTATACCTTTGGTCGTATAGTTGACCGTCCGAACTGAAAAAGGGGTAAACTACCGTCGGACAGACGTGACTTCAAATTTCAGTTTAGCGAGCGTGAAGGTCAACAAGATTGCTCAACAATCTTTTCATTTTTAGAGGGTCTGAAAAGGGCTTAAAACAAGACCCATTGTGTTTTGGGAGTCCCGAGAGTGAGGTCAAGAGTGATCGGAAATCATGCAAATGAGGCTCAAAGTCATGATTAGGAAAAACTAATAAGGACTCACGAGCCTAAAGTCGTTAGTGATGGCATGGACACCAAAATGCAACCAGGATCTACCTAGGACATCCATGTTAAGGTAGGCTCTACCACTAAATTATGACACTTCTAGAGCAACAATGATGGTTCTGTGTCACAACTTGGTGGGATCGATCCTATGGCCAAGTGAAAAAGACAACAAGATGCAGAAAATGGAGGTGGAATCCCAACTTAAATGCAACGAGTTGGAAAAATGACTTTTTACCAAAGGACCTTCAAAAAGACCCAAATCTCCAAAAAGTTTCCCAACACCCAAAGTAACACTTATCGTAACAATCCATAGAAAACTCCTAAACCATACTAAATGATTTTCAATTTAGAAAACATGACAAGAGGGTCCAAAAAATGACAAAAAGGGACCAAAAAGTCTATAAATAGAAGCTGACAGCTCATTGTCACCATTGTTAATTGAGAAATTGATTGTGGAGCAAAAAACACCTCTTTGTCAAAAGAGTTGATTCTGGGAGCTTTGGTGGACGAAACGAGATTCCAATTGGACCAAGTAAGTACATACTAACCTCCCTTGCATCTCCATTCTTTTTTTAAGCATTTCGTTTTGTTTTTTGGGGGGGCACTGACCTTTAAAATGGTCGGCCCTATGCATACGCGGGCTGTCTTAGGACAACCAACATATGCTTGCATGTAGAGAAAATATTGCATGCAGGCATACGCGACTGTCTACATTACGACCCACGTATACCCTCCCTCATAGGAAAAAATTTAAAGAATACAAGGGCTAATCCCTCCTAAATTTGTCAGTTGCAGGATGTATGTTCACTGGAGGGGGAGAGAGCATGAGGACTTTGATGCTGCAGTCTCAGATAACCCTGATGTGGTAGCTGCTCTAGCCCAATGCTGCTTGTTTAAGTTCTTGCAGAGTGCATTTATGCGAGCACAACCTAGGCTGTTGAATGCCTTGATTGAGTACTCGCACCCGGACGCGGAGGCGTTCATGCTTGAGGGACAGTTGTTGACTCTAACGATTGAAGATATCTACTTTTTGACTGGCCTCTCAAGGAGAGGGGAACCAGTCAACCTTCACACATTTCCTTCTAGGCCTCACAACATAGCAGAGTTGATTAACCTCCATTGCAAGGTAGGTACTGACATGGTGGGTACTTAGGTGACGGTTCATAAGATCAACAACCTATTGCTGAAAGCGATAGTTCTACTCATTGGGCGGATTACCGGATCTGCAACTTTACACTAGGCTTCCAGGGTGCACATGAATTGTGCGGTTCAGTGCTTAAATGCACAAAACTTTGACTGGAGTACTACATTACTTGACTGCATGAAAAGGCAGTTGACAAAGTGCTGGATGTGAAGGCACATAAACTTTGGATTTGGTACTATCCTTTGTGATTTATTCTTCTAGAGGGTACCTAGTATCCTTTGTGCATGTAGCCTCTTCTCCAGCAGTGAACAGATGGGTGACGCTGTTTCCGTGAAAGGGGGGAGGGAGGATTATTGAGGCCTTCGATGACAAGTTTTTCGATTGGTGGTCTCAACAGATTTTGGCAATAGAGGACTATCCCTATGCCATAATTGACTTTTCCAGGGACCCAGACATGGGCATACCTCCTGGAGTGGTACAAGGAGAGCTAGGTAAGTTTGCTTTTCAAAGTTTTTTTTTTATGTTGTTTTTATATATATCATTTTTTTGTATACCAGAGAAATTAACATATATGTGTTTGTTGTGTGCAGATGTGGGACTGGTGCATCTAGCGGATTTTGTGAGGACTAGGCGACGTCCTCGACCAGAGGCCACACCAGCCACAGTCGGCGGAACAAGAGTAGCAGGGGGACCTCCAGTTGGTGAGGCTGAGAGAGTTTTGAGATGGGTACAACAGAAATTTACCTCACTTAATCGCATAGTCCCCATGGCAGAGATTGAGGATTTGCCACCATCCATGTAGCCTCATGTAGTGGGGGCACCACGAACGTGGGTCCGACTTTTTTGACGTCTGGCAAACATTGTTGATCATTATAACAGGGCCAACAAGCCCCATCTTTAGTTAGGCTGGACAACTTACATGTCGAGGGCACTACTTTTATCTTTTTGAGGGGATAAGCCCCATGACTTTCTACTGGACGTATTTTTGAGGCGCTTGCACCCACCCATGTACTCTGATATTTTTGATATTATATATGGATTTTTATATCTTTTTTTGTCTTATGGATTACATCTACTTTACAAATGTATTTACATGTGCATGTGTGTGTCTTTCTTACATGTGTGCAAGAAGCCAATCTAATATTTGATTAGCTAGAGTATCTGTAACTTGATTTAATCTCCTAGGAACATGAAAATATGTAATATAATCAAATCTTCATTCTAAGAGATGTACCCTAAGGAATCGTCGATGTAGAGTAGGATCATGAACACGGTATACTCCATTTGACTGAGACACAACTAGCTGAGCATCTAAATAGACCCGAAGGTGAGAGATACCAATTGAAAAAGCATCACAAAGTAACTCAGTAACTGAGTTGTATTCGACGACATTGTTTTTGGTGTCACCTAAACATATACCTCCTTAAGATAGCAACTAGCCTTGAGGTGTGAAAATCACCCAAGCTGCGGAGGCAAGCCTTCGAGTGTGTCGGCTAGAGCTGTCCGCAAATCCAATGAACACCTCTGATTCACTTGACATCTTCCATAGTGAAGAAGATGACATCAAAAACAACATGTACATAAAACCCAAAACCCAAAACGTAATAGTATACAGACTATACATATATTACAAAAAGTCACCCAAGGCGACCCACCTATTAGTAATACTTCTTGAGGTAGAGCCCATTTCTAGGCTCTGCCAAAACATTTCCCTCAAAGTCCACCAGATGATAAGCACCCTTTTGTAGTACTTCTTTCATGATGAAAGGTCCGAACCACATGGGTTTGAACTTGCCTGCCCCCAGGGGGTCCTTATCTTGGTCATAGACCAGGACAAGGTCACCTTCAGAGAAAATTCGAGGACAAATGGACTGATCATACTGACACTTGACTTTTTGTTTGTGAGCCTTGTTAGACAAGGCCGCGTCACAACGTTGTTCATTGAGTTGTTCGAGGTATAGTAACCGTTCTTCAAGTGGTGAAGTATCTAGAAATAACTATACTGCCAACTTTAACGATGGGATTTGGCATTCTATAGGCAAGACTGCTTCCAGCCCGTAAATGAGTTGAAAAGGTGAGAAACTGGTTGCAGTCTTAACAAACATTTGATAAGTCCATAATGTCGAATATAACATCAAATGCCAATTTGACTTGGTCGAATTGATCGTTCATTGTAGAATGGTTTTAAGAGATTTATTTACAGCTTCCACCTAACCATTCACTTGGGGGTAATAAGGTGATGAATGTTCTTGCCTCAACCCAAGATTTGATGTTAACTCAGTCATCATTTTGTTGTGAAAGTGACTGCCATGGTTAGTGACAATCTCTCTCGGGATGTCGAACCTTGCTATTATCTGGTTGAACAAAAAGAGAGTTGTTGACTCCCCATCATCTTTGAACGTTGGCATAACTTCGACCCACTTGGTGAAGTAGTCGACTATTACGATGATATAGTGGTGCCCCCTTGCTAAAGCGGGGTTACATGTAGTGTAATCAATCCCCCATTTAGTGAAGGGACCAACGATAATAACGGGAAACATGGGAGCAGGGTGTTCCCTCATCTTCCGAGAGAAGATCTGACATGGGTGGCACTTCTTGACCGATTCAACACAATCTTTGACTAATGTCGACCAGAAGTAACCGGCTCGTAGAATCTTTTGGGTTGTTGCTAACCCAGAAAAATGACCGCCACATGCTCTAGTGTGGCAATCATTAAGCACAATTTCTGCTTCTTCATGAGTGAGACATCGGCGAAGGATGTAGTCTACACCTTGACGATACAAAGTGTCCTCGAGTATGAGATAGTTCTTAGCCTGATGGAATATATGGTGACGCTCATCACAAGAAGCAGAGGCAGGACACTTCAAAGTCTGGAGATAGACAAGCACATCTCGATACCATGGGTCAGAAGACACGATAAAAAACATGTCTCCTTTGATAGGCGACTCGTCGGGTATAAAATCACCTGATTCGACTAGAAGTTCCGATATGAGTTCCACGAAGACCATCGACTTTTTGGATTTCGCCGAAATGAATTCCAAATTGAATTCCTGGAGGATAACTATCCATCTACTGATTTTTCCACTAATGACTCGTCATGTCAATACATATTGAAATGGGTTCACGACGACAATGACGATGGTCTTGTGAAACAAAATATAATGACAGAACCATTGGACAGCATGAACTGCTGCCAACACAAGCTTTTCGATATGGGAATAATTGAGTTTCGGTCCAACCATGCCTTGGCTCAGGTAATAAATCACATATTCTGAGAGGAAATCATCCTCCTGAACTAAGACCATACCGATGGTCGACTCTGCAACGACCAAGTATTATAGGAAATCTTTATTATAATTGGGTGGCCGAAGCAGAGGGGTTGATATGAGGGTGCTTTTCAATGCTGTGAAAGAGCGTTGAGCAGCTTCGTCCCAATGAAAAGGAACGTCCTTCTTCAATAAACGCATAAAACCCTTTGTGATATCGACATAGTTTGCGATGAAACGCCACAGAAAATTAGCTTTTCCCTGCAGACTCTGAAGCTGAGGTATGGTGCTCGAGGGAGGCAATTGGACTATTACCTCAACCTTGAGAGGATATACGATGATCCCTGTTGTTGAAACGATGAAACCTAACAGACGACCTGATATGACGCAAAAACTACACTTGTTCGGATTCAAGCGGGTTCGGTAGTAGTGACACCATTCAAGGATAAGTCGGTGGTGTTCTGGATGATCATCTCTCTTACGAGATCATGATGCTAAATCATCTAGATAAGCCTCGACTATATGTTTGAGGTCATGGAAAGAAAAATACATGGACCGCTGAAACGTAGCCCCAACATTTTTCAGACCAAAAGGCATCTTATGATAAGAGAATGTACCCCATGGACAGATGAAAGCGGTTTTGTGTTGGTCTTTGGGTTTGATTTGTATCTGATTGTATCCCGAAAAACCATCCATGAATGAAAAGGCCTCGCATCCTGTGCATTCATTGACTATCTGGTCAATAAATGGCGTGGGGAAATTATCTTTTGGGCAGGCCTTGTTCAGATCACGGAAGTCCATGCATATGTGAATCGTACCCTATTTTTTATTGACTGGCATGGGATTCGACACCCATTGAGTCAATTGTACGGGGTAGATGAAACTAGCTTTAAGTAGTTTCTCTACTTCAGCCTTGATAGTTACTTCTTTCCTAGGATTGACCGGACGAAGCTTCTGCCGGACCGGCTTAACATCAGGATAAGCCGTGATTTCATGTTCAACAATTCTTGGGTCTATGCCTGGCATTTCATCGTAAGACCAAACAAACATGTCGCATAATTCTTTAAATAAATCTATGTATATTTGAATCTCCTTGGGGGAGCAGTCTGCTCCGACCAAGATATTCTCCACAACGCCAAGGGTTCTGGAGATGTCAATAGGTATTGTTTCGGCTATTGTTGCCATATTTCCTTCAACGTAAACCGCGTGTGTTGCCAAAGGATTGATAGGACAATCTTTATCTCCATTCATGGTCAGAGTGAATTCTCCTGCTTCAATTCGTCTTAACTCTGGGAGGAAGTAAGATCTATGATGAAGATCATCCTAGGGTCTGTCCGGACTAGTCGTTGCATCAATAATCCCTTCGTCTGAAGGCAAGACTAAGTCTAAAGAATCTGTATCAACAAGGGAACCTTGAGCCCAAATAGGCTCGAGCACAAGATCTAACTCTTATGCTGGAGTTGGATTGGGGTTGGTAGAAGCTCGTTGAATGATCGAGTATGCGACTTTTTCCATGGACAAAGGCATGGCCATGCCATGGTGTTCTGTCCCTTCCATCGTAGAGGATGGGGAAGGAAGGGTCCATGGATCATGAAAGTACGTCGTGCGAAATGACGTGATTTGAAAAATTTCAGCCCAAGGTTGGTTGGGGACAATCGTCATATAATGGACATTGCCGGTTGGAGGCAGGTAATCGAAAGTACCCATCAATGATGGGCACAAACCAACCCCTACATTGACGATGTCGGGCTGGGCGTTATCAATCATCGGGACCGTGGAGACTCCCGATGAAGGGTAAGGACGGGAGAAGGATAACTAATCAACGGTCACAATTCGACCCTCGTGAGGAAACAACAAGACCCGAAACACTATCGCGACCACTGCTTGCATAGCGTAGGTCCAATTCCTGCCTAACAAAAGATTGTAGTCGAGGGATGCATCGACCACTTCAACTTCGACACACACAATTTTTCCCCCTAACTGCATGGGGAAAGAGGGGATGATCCCATGTGGTCAGAAAGAACGATTTTCAAAAGCCGTAAGTAGAGTAGGTGACAGAGACAAAATGGGTTGGTCGATGGCCTTCCAACACGCCAAAGACATCACGCATGTCAAGGCACCCTCATCCACCACTGTACGGAAAATATTCTAGGTAAAAGTTTTTGTGGTGTAAGTCACTACTATTTGAAAAGCGACGTGGTAAGGAAGACGAGGTTTTAAGTCGGAGGTATCAAGCATGATCATTCCCGGATTACAAGTCTTGGCAGAGCCTAAGGAAACTAACAGGGCCTTTCTCTAGGAAGGGCAACTCTGGAGGACTTCCAAAGCAGACATCGTACAAGGGGTTTGTGATAAATCTTCCACCACAGAGTAGTTCTGAGCGGCCATTGCATTTGGGTTGTAAGAAGCTTTCTTGAACGCACCTTTGGGGATGTGTGTCATTGTTTCACCCAACGTCTTCTCAATCTAAATAGGAAGAGGTGGGTTTTCAGCTTCTTTACCCTTCTCAGAGGTGCCTGGCTTTTCGTAATCATGTGCTTTAGTCATTATATAAGCATCACCTTTCATCATATAGACGTTTGTGGACGAAGGATTACTTGAAGACAGAGGGGGTTCTTGACTGTCCCCTTCCGTGCTCGTGGAGGCTTGAGTTAGATTTTGCCCGTGTAGGGACGAGTTCATTAACACGGCAGGCTGTTGTTGTGCCAATAACTTCTGGGCCTCCGCAAGCCGAGGGCACTGATGGGTCGGGTGGTCTTCCTTGCAAAGATTACAAGGATACTTTGATTTCTTCTTTTCAATGTTGCCCCTCCTAGCATTATCAATGGGTTTCTTATCCCCCTTACCCTTTTTATGTTGTTTCTTCTTTCCATTAGGCTGCTAGGTGGCCTTTGGGTTTATTGTTTGTACACTGTGTACATTCAAATTTGGGTAGGGGGAGCAGCTGAACCAGTCGTTTGGATGGACGCTGTCTGTTGTATCGACAATTGTTGTAATTGATTTGTTAATGGATCAGTGGGCTTGGTTTGTGTTGAAACAATAATGCCATCAACATGTGGTCTAGACCTTTGCCTGGTTTTGTCAAGGATTGACCTCGGTGCATTTGGCAAAATCTCATAGAGTAAACCAGATTGAGAGTAAATTAGCTCTAGATGTTGCGCTCTCATTATCGCGTCTTCCTCGGAACACGCTCCAGATGTTGCGACATCTTTAGATAATTGGGGTACCAAAGACTTAAGGAACCACTCTAGTAGGAATGCTGGTGGGATTAACACTTTGATCAAACTCTTCCGGCGTCTCCATTCTGGAATATGATCCGAGATATGGTCTGCTTTTGTCTGCTCGAAATTGGCCAGCAATTCAGTGCCGACATTGTATCTCACATTTAATTGGAAATGGTTTAGGAAAGCCATTGCCAATTCGTCGAAGGAAGAGTATCATGAGTGGTCGAGCTCAATGTACCATTTCCCAGCACTCCCTATGAGAGTGCATTGAAACAATCGCAACTGAACGGAGTCATCTCTTAATGAGTTGGATGAGCACCATAAGTGGAAGGTGGTCACGTGATCACTAGGATCTTCATTAGGCTTGGCCTCGAACTTTGGAATGTCTGAAGGAAACTTGGTCGGCATGGGAGGCCAACTTGGATCGTGACAGATGGGGTCATTTAAGAGCCTTGTCAAATCTGGCAAGTGCAAGGTTGCCAAAAATGATAGTTTGGGTTGTGGATTGTAGCTGGGGAAAAATGAGCCTAGGCTTTGACTGGCACCAGGTTGCCAGGAAAAATTAGGTTGCTGGCTAGGGCTCTGGTAATAACCATGACCGTGACTAGCGTACGAATTAGGCGCTTGTTGAGACATCATCTACTAGTTCCCGTAATAAGATGTAAGGGGATGAGCTTGCATTGCATTCCAAGGATTTTGGGAGGGGTTGCCCCCTGCCGATCTGACGGGCATAGGCGTTGGGCCTTTTCCGGGGTTCCATTGGGTATAGAAAGGGTTGCCCTCAATTGACATCCCTGGGAAGGGAACTGGTCCCTGCCATGGATTCCAAGATCCTTGTGAGGAAGGAATTCCTAAGTGTGCCCCCTGTGCAGGAATAATACCATGTATAGGATGTGGTTGTCCATAACCGGGGTTGCCCCCGGCCGAAATGGTAGTTGACAAGAAAGCGTTGTTACCAAACACGCTGAACAAAGAGAAAGGTGTTGAACCAACAGACATATTACAAGGAGGGAGTGTTTGAATACCTGCTCCAAACAAGTTTATGTTAGGCCCAACAGAGTGTTGAGGAACACCGCTGAGTGAGGGGGATAAAGGGGGTATATGACCCTTGCCGTAAGGGAAAGCGATAAAGGGTGCAAAAGTGCCCCCAATGGATCCTTACAGAGAAGTGTTGGAACTCCCTGCCCCCAGACCCAAAGTTTGTAGAGTGGAGGAGGAAAGTACAATTCTCGTACCAAAGCCAAGCATCCCGTATGAGAAAGGAGAGCATGTCATGTTCTGAGGAAACAGAGCAGTGATCACCGCCATAGACATAATTAGACCATTTCCCGAGGTAGAAGTAGTTGAGACCATGGTGGTCCAAACCGATGACAGTTGGTTCGGAGGTGGAACACCCCCAATAGTGACAGTCGTGAAGGAAATATCAGTATTCACTGAAGAAGTGGTAGCATGTGCTTCCATTGTTGTTGGTGACACTACCAGATGCTCGTAAGGTAGAACCTATACGACGATGGGCATCGATAGATCAGTGATGGGAGGGTTGTAAGGACCAAGAGCCTCTGCTTCGAGGTCAGAAATGATTGGTTCCTCCATAATAGAAAGTTATTCTCTCAAAAAAGGGTTGGGCATAGTTTCCTGTAACCCAGTTGTCTCAAAAGACCCTTGCTGGTCTAATTTTCGCCTTAGCGGTGGCGGGGAGGGGGGGTTCGAGGTCAACCAGTGGCAGGCCCATAAGCCTTCATGACCGATAGAACTCCTGATCCTCCATTGTGTGAGAATATAAAAGACACACTAGGGCAATCTATAATCGTTTGAAAACCAACACGCACTAAAAAAGGTACCTATGAGATAAAAACAAGCAGTCACTAACTAGTTGGAAGAACAGTTACAACAACCAACACTAGAGCAACTTACCGGTGAAAGTGCAACTCAAATATGGAATCACCCTCCGGGTATACTCTGCAAAGCGTGGCCCGATGTATGTCTTAGGTACCGCGGTATACCCCCGCAGTCACCTGTGTAAGTCACTAGAAAGATAGGCAACTAGGTTGCCAGTGCGCAAACAGTCACCAGGCGGGTGTAGTCGACAGTCGAGTGGACCGCAATGAGCAGGGTATCAAGCCCGAAACCTATCAAGGGTATCGAAAGCAAGTGTTCTAGAAGACGAATGAGGACCTCGAACGGATTTGAGACCCACAAAGCTACGTGGCAAATGCAATCAACATAATCCAAAGACAAGCCCTCTATATGCATTCCCCACTACGTTTGGTCCGGCTTTAGAGGGGTTATCTCCGCTACCTTTCCTTATGCAACCTTGTGTTTAGCCCCTGTGTTAGAGGGGGGTCCCGGATAACTTTTATGATACTGGAATTTTGACACCCCCTAGCACAGACTCTTATGTATGTTTTTCAGCCTTGAAGAGTTTCCTCTCCAATCCTAAATCAAGGCTCTAGCCTAGACTAGTTGATGTACCCTACAAAACATAAAGTCTAGTTGATTTTAATTAATCGTTATTTTTTGGGCTTGTCTTAATTCAAAGGTTATGAAAGTGAAACTAGTAATTTTTTGAGAGATGAAAGAGAAGATAAACAACAAGTTCGAAACAAAATAACTTCTTCTTGACAAATTCAGATTTTCTCTTTTAAAAATTTTTTAAACCAACTTTTCAAACTTTTTCTTTCTAAGATCTTTTAACTGAATAATCAAAAAATCTTTCGCTCGACTACGAGCTACTTATTGTCCAAAGTCAATCAACCAAGAACTTATGAAAACAATCGTTTTCCTATTGATTAATGCAAACAACCAACTCTTTAACCAAACAAAGAAGTAAAAAATTTCAACACGCTTCAAAATACTAGAATTGAAAAATGGATTCCTTTTCTTTCTTCTAAATCAAGCAAAATGATAAAGTGAAGACAAAATAGAAACCAAAAAGCACTTCTGGCCCTACTGCGGATCGCAGGGAGTCGCTTGACCAAAACCTGAAAAAAGGTTGATCTCAAAAAGACTCACAGATTTGTCTAAGACTCTACTATAGAAAACTCAAGAAATCTATTTGATGAAAAGAAAACTATGCTATGGTCAAACCTAGGCTACCGACTGTGATCACAGAGACCAGGGTAGAGACCAAAAAAAACCCTGAAAAGACTGGCTTCTGACAGGTAAGAGGATGACTTCCTTTCTTTGTCAAAAGATCTCCCCAACATAGATACACGACTGTCACCACAACAACTAGCATATATACGTGTGATGTCCAAAGGAAAAGCTGATATGCACGCGTGCATAACTAATGCAGGGCACTTATAGCTATGTAAATGCTCAAAAAAGTGAAAAACACAATCCAACACAGGCAGGGAGCACTGGTACCGAAAACCAGAGTCCCTCAGATACAGAGAAAATAACTTTGGAAAAGAGAATGCAAAGAAACTCTTGATCAAACAAAGCTAATCTGAGGCTATTCCTATGCTATAGACAACAACACAGAGACTATGACCAAATCTAGGAAACCCCTGAGGAGGATCACTCCTGATAGGGAAAGAGGACGACTGCCTCTAAAAAAAAAAAATGGACTTAAGAACGCAACTAACACTTCAGCAACCCAACGAATATACGCGGGTTGTCTAAAGGTAGGGCGCATGTATATGCGGGCATGGATTCTGCAGGTCATGTATACCTCTATAAATTCATGGGATGAAAACTAAAGAGCCAAGCAATCATGCAGGGAGTACTGGTATGGAAAACCAAAATCCCTACAAGCTCAAACTCTTGCAAAAAACTTAGAAAAAAGGTAATAAACCAATTCTAAAATACCCAAAAAGTAACCCCTGAAAACCCTAGAGATTCCCCAGTATGGTCGCCAACTCTGTTTCCTACGGACTAGCATTAAGGGTTTTATCATGCATGCAGAAATGACCTATAGTCTCCTACTTTTTACCAACATCCCAATCATAAATCCCATTACTCATATGCAAATACAAGGCTAAAGAAATCTAGTTACTGTACCTTAGTTTCTATGTTTGATGTCGATCCCTTTAACGCTTGATTGCTCCTTGACTGCAACTCTCCTCCCAATGTTGACCTGCATTCATAAAAGACAAACAAAGAACTCCACATGCATATAACCTATAAACTAATGGGTTAGTGATTCTATCAAAATATAATCAAATTTAAATATTGACAATCTCATATGGCAGGACGGGAAAAGTACTTCTTTTATTAATCTCACAAGAGTAACCTTACAATAGTGAGATCAGCCACAGATCCTCGAATTTGGTCCCGAGCTCCTCTTCAACTGTGCTCCAACTACTTCTGTATATGCTTCACACAATAGTTGCAAAAGGTTGGGGCAAGGGGAATACTAAATCAGGTATAGTTTCTTTGCCGTGATTTTCCTCCTTCCAAATGGGACCCCTACCCCTTCTTTTATAGGCTAGAAAGGGATAGGTATTTGGTCGAGTAACCGACTATGGGTGGTCAAACGGTTTAGTTAACTTACCCAAAACTGTGTGTTCCGTTTGCAACTTTCCATTTTTTGTGCTTTTTAAGTATACGCAGGCTGTAGTGGGTCAACCAGCGTACACACATGTGCAGTAGTGGAGCAGGGCGTGTATGCCTTCAAAAAGAGTGTTTTTTAAGAAGTTGTTCAGTAGTGGCTTGGAAAAGAAGGCAAATGAGATGGCCTGATGCCAGGTAAGCATGTCTGGTGCAATTTAGGGTTATAACAAATACCTTATGGTCTCTGTGATCCTCTCTACATCTCGAGTGAGACCTTCCTCGGCCTTGGCCTAGGATTGATATTCTAATGCTCTAGGGTTTTTGTTGGTCAACTCTAGATGAACCCTAGGTCTAAAATCCCCAACGTTAAGAAGAATGCACACAAGCGTTGATCTGCGAATCTTTAGATGTCAGATTAGTTCTTAAGCATACATTAACATCCAACCTGATTCAGATATTATGACCGTTACGACTATTTGCAAATTAAAATGTGAATCCTTTTACTTATCCAAAATTTCATTAACTAATAAATAACTTATGGAAGTTAAAATGTTGAAATTAAGATAAATAGAAACAATAATAACAAGGCACATTACACAAGTTGATAACATAGTTCACCCATCTTGGGCTATGTCTCCGGGTCTGCTTCCAAATGAGAGACCATTCTATTGATGCTAAAAAATGTTTGATACAATGATAAGTTCAACTTATGTTTTTGAAATGACCTTCTGTTCTGCTGCACAAACTCATGTGTGACTGTCAAAATCAGCCCCACCTCAGAAAACTGAATCTTTTGACTATAAACACTCTACATCTCTCAAAATACTAAGAACAACATAACAAAACCAAAATGGCAGAGTTTCTTGGCACCAAATAACACTTTGTGGTGCAATGGTTGGGTGTTGAGTTTATATAGCGGAGGGCGAGGGTTCAAACCTGCCTGACCACCATTATGTTTTGGTTGTGGCAATTAAATAATACATAAATGTATATTCCATCGCTGGGTTAACTAATGAAATATCATGGTGTATTGGTTAATTTGGTTGGTTGTTGGTGTGGACATCGGGGGTTCAAGCCACCCACACGCCGTGTTTTATGCCATATATCATGCAACAAACTTTAAATAATATTCCTATTGTCAGACTCATAAATGAAGTCATTGGTCTAACGACAAGTCCTTGGAACATTTACGCCGAGGTCACGGGTTTGATTCCCATCGACCTAAAAATAATTTATTCCCTTAAGCCACATTGGCCATTTCGGACACTGCCACATAGTAGCTCCTAATTGGCCTACTTTACCGAACATACACCATAGTCAACTGCCATGTCATCCAACCATACACCTAGTCATCTGCCTAGTCAACATGCCATGTCATCATTGTATTGCCATGTCAATGTCATACAGTCCACATATCCATCTGTATAGTGCCACGTGTCATCCTTTCAATGATGCCACATGGCACCCGCCTTTTTCCATTTTTACATGTTTTTCCAAAACTTCAGAAGACCACATATTTATCATACGACGTTCGTTTAAGCCTGTTCAAGTTGCGTTGGAAATCTCTCATCGATCTCTACACAATGGAGTCATTTTCATCAGCATTTGAGATTGTCAATTTTTTAGTGTTCTTAGATCCACCTGGATCATTCCTCCCCACTAGAGGCCTTTTGGACCACCAAAAGTTTGTATTACTTAGCAAGAAAGTGAAGATAAATATCGCTCACATTCCCAATCTCTATCCATCTTTCTTTGCTTGGATGTACCCCTTTGAGACCAACTTGAAGATACTCCACATCACACCATCGTGAAGTCCTAATTTTTTTGTCAAGGATAACATCTTTCTGCAACTCATCTAAGTACTCAAGAGAAAAATCATCAATTGTCGGAACCTGAACACCTTCGTCTTTATCCATAATCATAGGAGGCTCATAAAGTTTCAAATTATCAACATTCACCACTGAATACATTTGCATATAAGATGGAAAATCTAAATGGAAAGCATTAGTACCAATCTTCTCCAAAATATCAAATGGACCATACTTGATTGGTTTGCGCTTTTTACCTTGACCCATCATTCTATCTTTGTTGATATGTAACCACACCTGATCACCAACTTGGAACTAATGATCAACCTAAAGCTTGTCATGCCTTGCCTTGTACTTGGCTTGGCTCTTCTCCAATTGCTCGTTTATTGTCTGATGTACCTATTGGATCCTTTGAATGAACCTCTTAGCTTTTTTGGCATCATATTGTCCATCCACTTTGCTTGCTTCCCCGAAAGAAAAATCCATAGGTGATTTAGGAAATTATCCCAAACATGTCTCAAAAGGAGATGTTTGAGTAAAAGAATGCATAACATGATTAGGTGTACATAGTGCAAGTGTTTATCCCACATCTTAGGATGTTTACTACAATACCCTCAAAGCAAATTTACCATTGTCTTGTTCACCACCTCTATCTGTCGATCTATCTATGAATGAAAAACAATGCTCTTATTTAACTTAGTGTCCATCAACCCCCACAAACTAGACCAAAACTTCCCAAAGAACCGAGAGTCTCGATCAGATACAATATATGTAGGCAGCCCAAAATGAACCCAAACATGATTAAAGAACAATTGTGTTGTCTTTTCAGCTGTGACTTGTTGCTTACAAGGCATTAAGATACACATTTGACTAAACCTATCCACTATGACATACAAGTAATCATGACTTGTTCTGGACTTTGACAAACCCCCCACAAACTCCATGGACACACTTTCCCATGGTTGAGAAGGCACTGGAAGTGGTGTATATAAGCCCAACTTCTTGTTGCTAGGCTTACTTGTGGCACACAAAACACACCCTTTTACATACTTGGAAACTATTTCATTCATTCGAGGCCAATAACAATATATTTGCAATTGTGATACTGTCTTTCCTACCCCGAAGTGACCAAAAAAGAGACCTTGATTACATTTGTTCTTTCATCCCTGGGTATACAAAGTTTTCCAAGATGATACAATAAATTATCATGCACATGATAATCCAATTATTCATTTTTATTGCTACAAGTTAGAGCTTCATACACATCTTTAAAGTCATCATCTTTAGCATACTGTTCAACAAAACTTTCATGAGCTAAATAATTATGCCTTAGTATTGTAGATGCATTGATTATTGGTCTTGATAACATGTCTGCAACTTTGTTAAGAATGCCCTTCTTATACTTAATTACCAAATGAAATTATTGTAAGAAACACATCCATCTAAACTGTCGTGATTGTTGTAGCTTGGTTTGTGATTGCAGATACTGTAATGGCTGATGATCTGTGTGAAATATTGTTTCCTTCCCTATTAAGTAATGCTTCCACTTTTTAACACTTTGTACCAAAACATACAGTTCCTTATCATATGTTGGATAGTTAATTATTGCTTGAGTAAAAAATTCATAATGGTAACAAATAGATTTACCTCATTGCATCAAGACTGCTCCCATGGCATATCCACTTGCATTGGTTTGTATTTCAAATGGTTGTTGTAGATCTGGCAAATCCAAAACTAGTGCAGTACTTATTTTCTATTTCAATGAATCAAAGGATTTTTTTTTGCTTGCCTCCCTATTGAAAGACTCATTTCACACTTCTTAATGCATGCAACAGAGCTATTATGAAAGAAAATTTAGCAATAAATTTCCTCTAGTACGGTATTGCCCCTAAGAAGCTTCTGACTTTTGTGGCAGTGTTTGGCTTGGGCCAATTCATGATGACTTCCACCTTAGAGGGATATATCTTCAATTGATCATTCCCTACAATATTGTTGGATTATTGAGAGGTGGGGGGGGGGGTGGGGGGTTGTTAATCAGTAATATAGAAATTTAATCCCTTTTTAACCATAAAATGCAAGTGTTATATCAATGTAGCATTATCATCCAATAGTTGCAGAGTAAATAAACAATGAACAAATGAGAAATCATACACATACATAGTACACCAGTGTTTTTACGTGGAAACCCAAAGCGAGAGAAAACCCAATGTTTTTTCTTATATGTCTTTAAGAATTACATTCATTGGAAGCACCAACTTCCTTTGTTTTCCAACTGCAACTGGAAGGAGGCTCCAACCCCCTAGTTTCTCAGGCTACAACCTGAGTGAAGCTCCAAATCCCTAATTCTATGGCTACAACCAGAAGGAGGCTACAACCCCTTATGTTCTCTGGATACAACTGGAAGGTGGCTACAACCACATGTACTTGCCCCATCCAACTGCCCTGAAATATAAGTAGAATGATGGAACCATTATCACACTATCACTGTGAGATATACTGTTGTAAACTTGTACCAATCAACCTGCACCAAACAACCTGTAACAACCTGTACCAATAACTTGTGCCAAAATGTACCATACATCAATCTGTACCTCAATAACTTGTGCCAACCTGTACCTCAACATTTGGTCTTACTTAATTTGGATTTGTTATGAAGAAGTTATGACGTTTTTACCCGAAACATCTGTTTTAGACTAGTTTCGGGACAAGCCACAAACCCTATTTTCCATGGAGTGTAACTCCAAAAATACAACGACCGACAAGCAAAATTTTCCATCACAGCTACTTGGATATGTTTCCTCAACGGCCTCCAGATTTCGTGGTCTGAATCATTCTAGAAAAAAAGTTATTGCGAAAATGGTGAGATGACCTGTAAATAACATACCTTAAAAAACATCATCAAAATAATTTATCCTCCATTGAATTTCGGCTTTCTTTACTTCACATTCCCTCTTAAATTCGCCTTAGATATCCTTTGGTTACCTCAGTCACTTGTAGATATTCAATATGCTCAAGTGTAATGAAATGAGAGACCCTTGCCCCTTATTTATACTTTTATGTAGCTTCCTCAAGGGGTTACCTTCTAACCATTTTAAACCACTTTCCTTATTTTAGGGATAACCCACTTCTAACCACTTGTCCACTTAGTAATTTCTCCATTAACTTTATTATTAAAATAATTTCGTTTGCATCCACTTTGACTTATAGTACACTCATCACTTCACTTTATTATTTAAATAATTTCTTCTTTGCAACCACTTTGACTATTTTGACCTTTGGGGGCTTCTAGATGACTCTTGAGGGTTCTCCAATTTCACATGGCCATAACTCTCTAACCGTGATGAGTTATGTGACGTTCAACATATCACCAAAAATGACATGACATGTACTATCCATCTAGAATAGTCTTACCTTCAAATATATTAAAACTCATACCATTATACATCAAACAAACTTGGGTCCATTACCCAAACCTTTGTGCTACCAGAATTTGCTATTGGACTTTCTTCAAGGGTTGATGTCAATGAAAACCAACCCAAATAATCAACAATAACCCAAATTCACTAGAATGTTTTTTCCAAATTGACATTTAGACATCTTTACATACAACTTCTCCCTTTTCAAAAGTTCAAATACTACCCCAACATGCATTACATGATCTTCCCATGTTAGACTAAAGACCAAAATATCATCTAAGTAGACAATGACAAAATCATCTATAAAAGGTCTGAATACATCATTCATTACCCCCACAAATGTTGCAGGTGCATTACATAAACCAAATGGCATAACCAACCATTCAAACAATCCCTATTTTGTCTTGAAAGTAGTTTTCCACACATCACTTTCTGTAATTCTAATTTGATGGTAACCAGTTCTCAAATAGACAACATTTGTCAACTGATCCAATAAATCATCAATTCTAGGAAGATGATATCGGTTCTTTACCGTGATATTTTTGTGCTCGAAATTTAATACACATCCTCTATGTATTGTCTTTCTTTGGAACCAATACAATAGGAGATCCACATGGAGAGGAACTTGGCCTTATGATTCCCTTATTGAACAACTCCTAAACTTACTTCTTTATCTATGCACTCTCTATCACCGATAACATGTACATACCAATATTAGGAAAAGGAAGATCCTGCTGCAAATAAATTTCATGTTCAACCCCCCTCTTGGGAGGCAACCTTGTAGGTTCTTGAAATAGCTCATCATAGTTAGAAACAATCTTTACCAATTCCTGCCTGTGACCTAGGTTACAACCTGAAAAAAAATCTCATACATCTTTCTCTTTTTGCTTCACCATCATGAGAACAAAAAATTTACTAGCATTTACAAGTCTCTTCATTTGTCTCGTGCTTACTAATGAAACATAAGTTTTAATACGGTGAGCTCTAACAATATATTCAATTTCATCTTTTAAAAGGTGATACTTGTTCTTTTCACGATATAATATGGATTTATTGTCAAATATGTATGGACTACCCAAGATAATACCACAAATGTCAAGTGACACTTCATCAAAATCAACCTCATCAATGAACTTGGAAGTAATTGCAAATTTGATTTTACACTGTTTAGTTACTTGCAATTTAGCATCCTCACACACCCAACCCAATGGATATAGTTTCACATGAGGTGTGGTCTTTAAACCCAAATTCTTAACAATTGCTTCAGAAATTAAATTAACTTGAGATCCACTGTCAAACAAAGTATCTATCTTTTTATGCTTCACTATGACCCTTATATGAAAAATCTCACTTTGTTTCTTTTGATTAAGAAGACTTTCCAATTTAGAAGAATGAACTGAAGAACTAGAACCAACAAAAAATATACCTTTACTTCCCATTGCTGTGATTTTAGTTTCATCTCCTAAATCTCATCCCAGATCTTGTTGAGTTGTTGCAACAGTCTGTTGTTTCCCCTTGTCCTGGAACTTCTTTAGTAGCATCTTTGGATATAACTTCCAACACTTTGCCTCACGTCCTTTCTTCTTGCATTGAGAACATGTAGGATTCTCCCAATCTTTCTCCATTGTAGTTGTCTTCTTACTCTTCCCTTTTCCCTTAGACTGCTTCTCGAATTTTTGTGGCTTCTTATCCTCAAACACATGCTTTCCCTTGCTAGCTTCAAGATGAGTAGCTTGCACTGACACATCGTCAATATTAGTAGGATTAAACATTAATATAGTATGTCGAAGATATGGATGCATACCACCAATATATTTTAGAAGAGTTTCATGAGTATATAATGGGATTCCTAAAGACATTTCTTTCTTCTTAAATTCTTGTGTATATACTTGAACATTTTTCCCTTTTCCTTGTCTTAGATATTGCCAATCAATTATTGTTGTTTGCATAAATTGTTTTCTTAATGAAATAGTAAATTCATCCCCAAAAGAAACTATTTTACCTTGTTGGATGAGATCAATTTGTGTCTTACTCTCCCACCATATCAAAGTTGTGTCACTCAGACGAAGAGTAGCCAACTGTATCTTTGCGGTGTCATCCACGATTTTTTGTTCCCTGCAATATAGTTCAATCTATTTGATCCAATTATCCAACTTTTCTGCATTCAATTCTCCATCATAAATTGGAAAATCAAATTTTACATCTAACTTTAATAGAGGAAAATCATGAGCATGAGAATGAAAAGAATTCTTAGAAGGCCTCTTCTTACGAGAAGAATGTCCACTTTCATCAGAAGAATATGATGATGATGACGGGGGCGAATGAGGCTCTAGAGGTTCTTCGTCTCCTCCTTCTCCTTCAAATTTTACCGATGTTTCAGCTCCTCCTTGAGCCCTACGGTATAATGCTTCCACCATTGTCTTCATCTCGAGGAATGCCTTCATCATAACCTCGGGGCTCATTATAGGATCTTCTCCTCCTTCAGATGCCATTCTCATTTTCAAAATTCTCTTTGAATTTCTAGGTTTAAGTATTCAAGCGTGCCTTCACCTCGCTTGGATTTGGACCTCGTAAGCATTCACTTGTAAATACTTGTCAAATCTAGCTCTCATATCAACTTGATATGAAAATATTTAGATGTCAAATTAGTTCTTAAGCATACATTAACATCCAATATGATTCAGATATTATGATCATTATGAACATTTTCAAATTAACATGTGAATCCCCTTACTTATCCAAAACTTCATTAATTGATAAATAACTTGCGGAAGTTAAAATGATGAAATTAAGATGAATAGAAACAATAATAACAAGGCACATTACACAAGTTAATAACAGAGTTCACCTATCTTGGGCTACGTCTATGGGTCTGCTTCCAAATTAGAGACCGCTCTATTGATGCTCAAAAATGTTTGATAGAATGACAAGTTCAAATTATGTTTCTGAAATGACCTTTTGTTCTGCTGCGCAAACTCAGGGGTGACTGTCAAAATCAACTCTGCCTTGGAAAACTAAATCTTTTGATAAAAACACTCTATATCTTTCAAAAGAATAAGAACAACATAACATAACCAAAATGGCAGAGTTTCTTGGCACCAAATAACACTTTGTGGTGCAATGGTTGGGCACTGAGTTTATATAGCGGAGGGCGAGGGTTAAAACTCGCCCAACCACCATTATGTTTTGGTTGTCGAAATTGAATAATACATAAATGTATATTCCAACGTTGGGTTAACTAACAAAAAATCGTCGCGTATTGGTTAATGTGGTTAGTTGTTGGCATAGATGTTGGGGGTTCAAGCCACCCGCATGTCATGTTTTACACCATATATCATGCAACAAACTTTAAATAATATTCCTATCGTTAGAATCATAACCTAAGCTGTTGGTCCAACGACAAGTCGTTGGAACATTTCTACTGAGGTCGCAGGTTCGATTCTCACCAACCTAACAAATGTTTATTCCCTTAAGCCACATTGGCCATTTCAGATGTTGCCACCTGGCCTCCTTATTGGTCCACGTTATCGATCATACACCATAGTCAGCTACCACATGATCCAAACGTACACCTAGTCAGCATTGTATTGCACGTGTCACCTGTCACATCAACATTGTACAGTCCACATCTCCAATTGTACAATGCCATGTGGCACCTGCCTTTTGCAATTTTTACTTGTTTTTCCAAAACTTCTGAAGACCATATCTTTCTCATACAACATCTGTTTGAGCCCGTTCAAGTTGGGTTGGAAAGATCTGGTCAAGCTCGACGCAATGGAGTCATTTTCATCAGCATTTGAGACTACTAGTTTTTTAGCGTTCTTAGATCCACATGGATCAAGTGTGGAATAAAACACCCAACATGGTCAAGTACTTTAGTAAGATTGATATGAAGTCCGACTACCACCAAGTCCCCATAGAACAAACTAATGTATGGAAGAATTCTTTAAAGTCTAAAGAAGGTCTTTGTGAATGGTTGGTCATGCCTTTTGGATTGACGAATGCCACAACAACTTTCATAAGGTTGATGGATGACATCTTGCATCTCTTCACCAATTCCTTTTTGGTTGTATATGTGGATGACATCCTCATATTCAACAAGATTTGGGTAGAACACTTGCAACACATTTAACAGGTCCTCCACACTTTGCGACAACACAAGCTATATGATAACATAGATAAATGCTCCTTCGACATGAACATGGTCCAATACCTCGGATACATTGTATATGAGAATGGGGTTCATGTTGATCCAGCCAAGATCCAAGCCATCTGTGACTGGCCAGCCCCAAAAACACTCACCTTTCTTCAGATTTTTTTAGGTTTTGCCAACTTCTATCGCAGATTCATATTGGGGTTCTCCCATGTCTCATGGGCTCTCAGCCAAGTTACCAAGGGTGGTTGCAAAGCCAAATTTGTGTGGGCTAGGTCACAATAGAAATCCTTTGATGATATGAAACATCGCTTATGCTCATTCCTGATACTTGCCTTACCCGATCTACAACAACCATTCGGTATTGAGACAGATGCTTCTAATTATGTTGTTGGTGTCGTTCTCACTTAGCATGGTCATTCAGTGGCATATCATAGTGAGACACTCTCAGCTGATTTTCATAAGGACCCCTTATGGAAAAGAAATGTATTCCATCATTCAATTCTGCTGCTAATGGAAACATTGCATTCTAGGGAAGGAGACAATCATCCATGCATATCACAAGCCTCTACAGTTCATGCAGACACAAGGAAAATT
The DNA here is from genome assembly GCA_009831015.1 of Picea engelmannii. Taxonomy (NCBI): domain Eukaryota; kingdom Viridiplantae; phylum Streptophyta; class Pinopsida; order Pinales; family Pinaceae; genus Picea; species Picea engelmannii. The sequence continues at coordinate 52,717 of ML807122.1, forward strand.
GCAAAATGAGGACCATCAAAAGTGGTCCACATACTTGCAACAATTTCACCTCAACATTAAGTGTTAGAAAGGGAACACCAATCTCGTCGTCGACTGCCTTAATCGATCTCTAGTTGCAACACTAACCACAATGCTCAACTCTTGCAGGCATGAGACCTTCGGGTGGTCCCAACTCTATGACAACGATCCCGACTTCACTACAACCAATTATATGTTGGGAAAATGCACATTTGTTGTCGATTTTATTCTTCAGGATGGACTTCTATGCCATCTGGTTCATCTATGTGTTCCTGCAAGCGAGCATGTGAAGATGATTTGGGAATCCAACTACAGTCGAGTGACAGGACACTTTTGCATAGAGAAGATAGTGGCAATACTACATAAGTATTTCTATTGGTCAAAGCTTCGACGGGATGTTAGTAAGTATATCAGATCCTGCACTACCCGCCCCATTGCCAAGCCAACCATTAAAAAACAAGGATTGTACAACCCTCTACCTACTACCAAAGGGCCCTAGGGATCCATCTCAATGGACTACAAGTCAGGTCTCCCCTCAACCAAGCATGGAAATGACTGTGTATTCATGGTTATTGATCGATTCTCCAAGATGGCCATTATGATTGCCTACAAGAAGAGTATCATCATCGATGCCACTTCCAAGATCTTCTTCAAGTGTGTATGGGTACACTTTGGACTGCCACAGACGATCATATCAGATTAGGATAGCAGATTCTTGAGCACATTCTGGTCAAGCCTCTGGTTGTTGTTGGACACCAAGCTCACTAAATCCACTACTTCCACCCTTAGACTGATGCACATATATAGGTCGTCAATAGGATGATTGTGCATGTACAAATCCAAGCATCCATGCACATGGGATGAGAGCCTTCTATATTTCCAACATAGCTACAACATAGCCCTCCATAGCTCAACCGACCACAACCCTTTTCAAGTGGGCATGGGCTTTCAACCATTGGCCCCCATTGATGTAACAATGCCTCTTGCATCCACACATGAAGAATATTCCCATGATCAATCTGAGATTGAAAAATTCACCAAATTAATTGAATGGATTCAATACATTCACCAACATGTCCATGTTATTTTGCAGAAAGCCAATGCTAAGTACAAGCAATGCCATGACCAACACCAGGTTCCCCACAAGTTTCAGGTGGGAGACAATGTTTGGTTACATTTACAAAAATAACGCCTTAAAGGACCCTATTGGAAGCTGCATCCACTTCGCTATGGACCTTACACCATCACTAAGGTTGTGGGTGACAACACTTTTGAGTTAAGTATTCCCCCCTTCCTTGGATTTCACCCAGTATTTAATGTGGACCTCCTTCAACCATATTTTCCACTACTATTGAACACATCGAAAGTGACAGAGCAAATGACACCTATGAAGCTTAACCATGATTGCATGGAACATGAAACCATTGATCAGATCATGGACACCTAGGTTAAGGGTACCTGCCAACATAAAATCCAACTCTATTGGTTTGTCAAAGCAGGGAAACTACTGTACCAAGGAAAGTGGCTCACAAAGCGTCAAGTTCAACAAAAGTTTTCCCATTTGATTGGGGCACTCAATGCAATGGATACCATTGCTTACTAAGGGGGGAGGATTGATCTAGGTGGAAATTGATGGCTGCCCACCTATTCCACTAGCTCAAAATACAATTTCCATTTTGGTAGTTTTTCTATAGTTTTTCAGGTCCCAAAATTCCAGGGCCATTTTGAGGTCCTAAATGACATTTTTTTTGGCTTGACGACACCCACCATGTATCTAAAGTCAAATTCTATGTTGAATGGAATGTGTACTCCTTAGCCATATATTTCTGATGAGGTACCGAGTTCCCCAAACAAAGATCGTATCAAAAGTTACGCCCTTCGGAAGTTGACGTATCAACTACCCCCATCAGGGCCCACAAACCTTATGGCGTTTCATCTCTCGGGGTAAAGGTTTTGGATGTTTATGGTTTTATCATTTATGCTTTATGTTAAAAATGATTTTGGAGCCTCAATGTAATCATCTTCTTGTGAATGCGTGTAACTATCACATCTCTTCTCAGAGATAAGCTATCACCATTCTAGTGAGTTCATCTCACTCTGTATTTTCTTTTACATTCTATGCATATTTCATTATTTAATAGAAATTGATGATCTAGATGGATTTCAGTGGCCTCCCACCTATTCCAACTGGCTCGTTTTGGTAGTTTTCCAGTTTGGCAATTTTTTCCTAGTTTTTGGGTCCATGACTTCCAGGCCCGTTTTGAGGCCCTAAACAACATTTTTAGGGCTCACCACAGTCAAATTATAAATGAAGTCAGAGTTTGATGGCAACATGTTTAGTCCTCAGATAGAAATTTCCAACAGGATATTGTGTGCCTAAAATGAAGATCGGATGCAAAAGTTATGACCTTGGGAAGTTGATGTACTAACTTACCCCAACGGGGCCCACATGACTTTTGGCGTTTCATCTCCTATGGTTAGGTTTTTGGATGTCTAGGGTTTTGGCATTTTTGTTTATTGTAAAATTTCTTGGAGAGCCTCATTATAACCATATTCTTGTGAATGAGCACAGTCGTCACATCTCTTCTTAAAGATAAGCCACCACCATTCTAGAAAGCTTGTTTTCCGCTGCAATTTAGAGTTTCAACACATTTTCTTATTGAATAGAAACCAGTTTTATTGTATCTTTGTTATTGTAGCTCTATTATTCTTGTGTCTCTATGTTAAGAATAATAATAATATGTATTCATTTTCATTCTGCTCATAAAATCTGGATCAGTGGTATCAGAGCGGTCTACTCCTTGTCGTTCTTAATACATGTCCCTGATAAGGTCAGGGTACAAAGAATTGGGTCTCGATCTTGTTTCTATTGAGGAAAAAATCTCTCGCATGCCCAAGCAACCTCTCATGGTAGGAGAAAAGAAATATGATGGGACAGGAGGTCCTTTCAAAATGTTGCTTGAGGAAGCCCTCGCGTAACAAAGGAACGAAATGATGGATAGTTTTGCGCAAATCCTTCGGCGGCTACCAACAGGCAACGCATATTCCTCGAACGGAGGTGCCGCCCCCTTCAAGGTACAAATCAAGTTTGATATTCCCATATTTGAAGTTCAGATAGATGCAAATGTTGTATAAAAATGGTTAAATATGTTAGAAGGGTATTTTTATGTCCATAACTTTTTGAACAATGAAAAGATTACGTTTGCGCTCCTCAAAGTCGTCCCCCATGTCAAATATTGGTGGGAGACTTTCTGTGAGCAAAAGGAAACATAGGAAACCTCATTATTTACAGTCATGGTCACCTGCGAGTCCTTTAGGGAGGCTATCAAGGAACACTACTACCTTGTCGGAAGTTATGACAACCTGTATACAAAATGGACCAGATTGCGGTAGGAAAGAGACCAAGCAGTGCCAAAGTTCACAAATATCTTCCATACTGTTGTTCCTGAGTTTGTACTTTAAGGCTCTAAAGTACAATGTCAAGGCATCTGACAAGAAAGAGAAAGCTAAGGATAAAAGAGGTCAGTTATATGAAAAGGGCTATTGCTGGTTCCTTAACTATCTCTGTCTAGCTTCCCAGTTTTCCTGGATATTAATGTCTCTTTCAATTACTACCCATGAACATTCTAACTCAACCCAGTTATTTGCTGTCTGTAGGATGGTGTTAAATAAATTCAAAGCAATTCTCATTTGATCTGATAGTCCAGGTTCGATATTAGGCTATCTTGTAACTGGGACAGTCATGAGGGACAAAGACTGAAAGGATAAATTCTTGTGTTTTCTTTTAAGGGTTCGCTATTTCTGCTTCAAAACATGTAAGAAGAACTATAAAACCTTGAATTAATAGTATGACGAAACTAAAGGATGTTTCTGGTATCTGAGTTAAATTTTGAAAAGGGAATATGCATGAAATGAGAGGAAAACATAAAGCTGTCGAACAAGATGAGGCATCAATTAAAGAGGAATCTCACTTTGTGACAGAAGAATAAAATAATTAGGAAAAACTCTTAATGAAGCATATGATATTGAAATCTGAAACATTTACAGGTCTTGTATCTATTGATAGTCAATACAGAGGAAAGACTGTAAATGATTAAATCATAAGAATAATTAATTACCATAGTAGAGGTTGTACTAAATTGTAGCTAAGCATTCATTAAAGAGATACGTGAAAAATATGAAACAACAAAGAAACAAATAACTCAAACTTGACCAGATCTAGAACCTTCAATCTGTATTTGTATTAATTCAAAAAAAATATCTTCTAATTTTTCTTTACAATGCACCCAGAAAAAGCCCTCTTTCAGTCTCTTGAAATTATAGTTATACCAGATCACTCATGATTGTTGGTTGGTGATCTCCTAACTCCTATGGGCAAACAGTTACAAAAATGAAAACCTCAACCATTTGCATGATTATCATTTATTTTCCTATCATCTCGATAATATAAGTTTTCAAAATGATACTTCATTGTTTTATTGAAGTATCTCCTTCTTTCAACCCAATACATTCAATACATTTTTCAAGAAAGTGTAAAAAATTTATGGGAGGCTCTGGAAAATCCTTTGCAGATAAATTTTTCTCTGAATTTTTGGAAGCCGGTCTTCGATCCCCTTACCAACAAACTTAATCGATTGAAATGTTAAGTTTGGCTTCACTAGCCACCTGTCTATTAGGGTAACATCCATTTCCTTTAATCGTGAAATTTCCATTTGAATTTCGTTCAAACCCTCTTTGAAATTCAACTGGTGTCTTACAATGTTTATCTGTCCTAATTGCCCAGTGCAATTGTCTCTTCCAATACCTAATGATTCCTTGTCCAACAAATCAAAGATTCTTTCACAATCATCTTTGATTTCTTTGGCTACTTTCTTATTTTCTGATATGTTGGTTTCCCACACCTTGAGCATGATATCACCTCTGATATACTCTGTGACAGAAAGCTTTGGAATTTTCGATACTTCTTCGTTTTCTGAACATACAACTGCCTTTTGAAAAGTGGCCCTTGCTGCTTTAGCTTCTTTTTCTTTAAAAATAATATTATCAAGAGCATTTCTTACTTCCTGAAAATAGTTTTGAATAATATCTACTTGGGAGATTACTCTCTGTCGCTCGGATTCTATCTTCGCATGTATTTCCAGTGACTGGTCCTGAAAAACTTTCAAATCTATAACCTAGCCTTTTATTGAATTCAATTTAGCATGTAGTTGTCTTACCAATTCTTCTTGCCGAATAATCTGTATTTGGCTAGTCTACATCTTCTCATTCATCTCATCTAGACTTTACTTAAGCGATTGAATTTCTTGCTTGTCAGCAGCTCTGGCCTGCTCTATACCTTTATTTATTTCTTCTTTGATATATTTATTTATGTATCTTTTAGTTGGTTTTGCAACTGGACTATCTTGTGGTTACTCTGTTTCAACCTTGTTCTCATATTGTCAACGGTGAATAGATTTTCCATTGCTAGGGCTCCCATGGAGTCCGCCACCTCTATAGCGAAATCTCCCTCTTCCAAGTTTTTCCCATCCACTAGCACCCTGTGTTTCTTTACCATACCACCTTCTCTCATATACATCTCTTGCTTTAATACAACATTCCTCTTTTTACTGAAGAAGTAATCAGAGGGAGGTATTTCTTCTCTGGAGATAGGGTTGAGGTCACTAGCATATATGAATCCTATTTGAGGGAGCCCAAAAGCAGACTGTAAAGGGGTCAAGGAAGTGATGGGATTACCCAACTCTGTGAAAGTTATTTCCCCTGCTATCTTGGGGGTATGAACATGAATAGTAGATGATGAAGGGGGGGTAGATTGCCTGGATTCGGGAGGTGTCCCAGACCTTTTTTCTGTTTCTACTGATGGATTCTCTATCTGTGGGACTTCTATTTTTTGTGAAGCCCTTCGACCGCCTATGGATTCTCCTTGGTGTCAGATTTATCCTGCGCTTTCTGTCCGAATCCTGGGGGAATGTTTTCCTGCTCTAGAGGAGGTGTTGTTGCTTCGCCCTGCACTGCCTTGGGCAAACCACTTTGTCTGTGTCTCTGGAAAGTTAGAAGACTGGTTTGCAAGTCAGGTGGTAATGTCTGTACCCTGTCTAACACCTCCTCATAGGTTTTGACCCCTTTGAAAATGTCATCGCGAGGGGATTCCTCATGTTCAAACACTTTCATGCCATAGTGAGCCATGTGGCTTCCCACTGTTTGATAAGGGTTGTGTTTCTTGTGTTCGATATTCACCAACTTGACCTCCTCTAGAGATGCAACTTCAACCTTGAAAGGACCCAGGTTGAGTAGCGAAAACCTTCCAATCTGTACGGGAAAGACTGGCCACAAATTCTTTTGAATTGTCTTCAGTTCTATCCCAATACCGCCTGTTATTATCTGATGAGCTACCTCCCTGCACACCAGTCTGTCAGGGAGGAATTTTGAAAGTGCATGAGGAGGGATAGAACATCTGAAAACCCTGATATAGGAGAAATTCTCCTCAATAAACCAATCGACAACCGCCTTGAGGTTTCCTATGACCGACTCTGAAATACGAGGGGGTGCATAGCCATACAACATATGATGCATTGGTATCACCACGAAATGACAAATTTCATAAAAAGAATCCTTAGCATTTTCTTCCCACAACTTAGAATGATATTCATGAATCTGTTCAGTGCAGGTTGGGTTCCAAATCCAACTCATCAAAGGGAAAGGAGTCGTGAAACATATAGTGCCCATGATGTATGCCGACATGTAAAACGCTACTGGTCAACCATTAGATCTCGTGGTTTGATACTCCATAGCCTCTTTAGCTAGGTTATCTGATAGAATTTTGTTCCAATTGAAGCTATAGCCTTCGACTGCTTCATGTAAAAGGGGCACCCATTCTGCAGGGAAATGGGTAGGGCGTTTCTTCCAGAAAGTTCTACATAACATCATAGCCACATAGACCATGTACTCATTCAATGAGTTTGTAGCATAAACTTTATGGGTATTATCCCTGAACTTTTCTGGGTGTCTCCCCCAGTCTTTGATTATGACGGGGTATGTTTGATCTGCCTCTGTGCATTCTTTCCTTTGAGATTCACTTACAAACTCTTTATTATAAATGTACTTAGAATTGGGAGACAGTTTGTACATTACTTGTATATCTCCGGTCTGAAAGAGCCGATGATGACCCCTTGGTTGTTCGAAATGCTTCTCATCTGAACGTCTGTCCTCTCTAAAGCCCAACTGATCATATCGTTGTATGTCATGAGTCATGGGTGCATGGTTACTTTGTGAAGTTTGGACTCTGCTATGTCCCGAAGTTTGTTTTCAGAATCATTGGGAAATTTTTTTATTTCGTAGTCCAAGGTTTCAAAAATTTACCTCCATGATTTGATGGAATCAATGGCATGCAGTGTAGTATCAGACACGACATCTCCTTCTGGGCTTGAGCTTTCAGTTGCTTCTTCACTTTTCTTAGGTGCCATAATGTTTGTGTTTAGAACGAATTCCTGTCGAAGAGAAAAATGCGTAATTTTTCTGAATGCAATTCACTTATGAGTCAAAACAATAAGAATGAAATTCGAAAAAACCAAACCTCTATTAACCTTTAACTCTTCTTGCAACGGACATACTGAGACATGCGGTAAAAATTTAATGTTTTAATGAGGAAGATATGCCCAAAGATACGCAGTTAAGTTAAAATATCTCTATTCGTCTGTTATAGATATTACCGTATATCGACGATTTCAAACTGGAGTTTCGAAAGGACTACTTTCAACAAATCCCAAAATGCGAAACGCGAAAAGTAGTTTAGTATCATTAATCCCATTTTAAATTAACTTAGTTTAGTTTTAGACTTTGTTAAAGAATCGTGATTTCACATTTCGGAGTTTCAGGGATCCAATCTCCAAAAAATATGTCATGCGCAAACCCTGAATCGCGAAATTGCGATGGGATTAGTTTAGACATTAATTACTTGTATTAATGTTGTAATCAATTAAGATTAGTAATTAATTTCTTCTTTTCGGAAAATCGGGGATCGAGAGTTCAAGGGCCGGCGCTTTGAAATCATTTTGATACAAGGAAACCCGAATCGCGAAAGATTAATGAATTGTTGATTGTGTTTAAGGGTTTAATTAATCACGACTAAAGGGTACTTTGTGAAATGCGCATCGGGACTTATAACACCCATTTTTTTTGTTTTTTTGTTTTGTTTTATTAATTTAATATAAAGCCTTTTTGGGAGTTCGACACCAGGACTCTGAAGTTGTTAGTTATGAAATCATGCTTTGTGAAAGGCCAAATCCCGAACCTCAAAAAATTGAAATATTTTTGACTCTTTTTTAGGACTAAGGGCGACACCATGACTAGGAAAAAGCAAAGCTTCAGGTTTAAAGGGTAAAAATTAAACTTCGTATCAACATTAGGCTCCATCTAGGGATCTTGTTTTCTTGTGGGAAGAGAAGAACATGTAGACCAAGTGCCTTCATTGGGTAAATGGGGTCAATAATTCAACTTTGTGAAACAGACTAGGAGAAAAATCAAAACAGGATTTAGGATCGCTACATTTGACTTTGAAAATTCTTCAAAAATAAAAGATCTGATGATCTCGAGTTAGGTTCTCAATAGACTTCCTTTTATGAAACTGACCTCAGATCTGTGTAAGATAATCAAAACCAAATTAACCATTCTTCAAGTTTCACCCGATTCTGTTTGCATCAAGGTAAAGTAAATTTAAATGTGTCAAATTAGGGGATCCCAGAAACCTATAATATGAATCTAGCTGAAAGAAGAAAAGTTACCAAGGCGTCTTGTAATTCATGTATAACAACCTTATTAGATATAAGGATATTGCTTCACTACCAGCGAGCCTGTTTAGTACCCCAGTGAAGTTATCAAACTTCCCATATTGAATTTATTTTCACCACTTCATTGTTTTCTAGCATTTAAATGTTGAGATGAGGGCAATCAATATAATAAATTTTCTTTCTTCATCTCTTTGGACTAGATGGGGGCAATCAATATTGAATTTCCTTTCACCATATGTCTGTATATATTTTCTTTTAATATGAAGTTGGGGCAATCAATCAATATGTAATATACTCGAGAAGATATCTGCTTGAATTTTTTAAGAACAGAGGCCTGTCAACTCACTTAAATAGCTCCGGAGTAATCTTCTCTCTTGCCTTCAAACATTAATGGCTTCAGGGAAAATTCTTGACATCTTTTTAAGGAATTTCCTTGAGCAAAAAAAATCAATTTATTCCTGTTAGGAACGCTAATAAGGTTAGGATTAACCTAGACATACTTCCAGTTCAGCTAAAGTTAAAGAACTATAAACTCAACCTATTCTCATTTTTGAAGGTTTGTTTGAGAATTTTCAGAGCCAAAGTGAGACCTTTCTTTTCTCAAGGAACTTATGATAAAACATCCAGGGTCATGTGAGAAGCGGACCTTACCGCGACTAAAGGAAAGTAAAGGGCTTCAGAAAAACTTCTGCACACACACCCACTCTTAAAGATTTTCTTAGTTAGTTCTTAAAATTTTTCTTGAAGTGCCCCTTTCTTTTTTACTTCCTTATTTTGAAAAGATAACATAGGATCAATTGAACTAATGATTTATTCATTTGTATCTCTTAGGGTAATTTAGCTTGAATTTTCAGAGCAGAATCTCATACCTTGGTAACTCCTAGTTTGCTGGCCAAAAGGTTATTAATTTATTACCTTTTTCATCGGAAGACATTTAATACACTTATCTGTGCCTGTCACTTTTTTAGCATCTCTAGTCTCTTGGTTGGTCAACAAATTTCCTGTGCAATAAATTAGCATACTAATTGCCAGGAAATCTCATGAA